>QEPC01000839.1:0-19617 GCA_003113815.1 Sphenodon punctatus | reverse complement strand
GTGAGGGGGGCGTTTGCTTGACTTGACTTGCTTTTCTTTGCTGTATTTTAATATTATTAAAGGGCTAGAGTCATAACCCCTCAACCTCAGTTGCCCCCATCTGTAAAATGGGAATGTGTGTGTTTATTTGAAAATTGGTGAATTTATTGTTGTGTTTTGTAACCTGCCCTGACCCTTTAGGGAAGGACAGGATAAAAAAATGAATGAATAAACGAATATAAACCACTCACCCCAAACAGGCAGCACGATGACAGCTCCCAGCAAGGTGGCAACCAATGTTCTTGGAGCAGCCAGTTGCTAATAAGGATGTTGAGGGGAGCCTGCAAGATGCAATCGGCATCCAGGATTATTATTTTTATGGTACTTTCTGTTTTCATAGTGTTTTATAATCCTTACCTAGCTCACCTTCTCAACAACCCTGTGAGGTTGGGTGGGGGCAGTGTTCCCATTTAACAGATGGGGAACTCCACTGAGACTGAGCGAGTGACTTGCCCAAGGCCCCCCAGTGAGTTCATAGCAAAGATCAGCTATGAACCCTGAGCTGCCCCATCCAAGTCCAGCACCTTGGTGCCTATTTGGAAAGGGTGTAGGAAATAATGTCCAGGCCAGCTGGTGAGAGCAGTGGGCATGGTTTAGGAGGGGTTGGGTAGTTATGCCCCCTGGTAGAAAGGGGGGAGTAAGGTGGGTTTTGAGGAGTCTTCCCTGCTGAAGGGAGGGGAGGGGAGTGGGAAATTACCGTGAGAGGGAGGAATGGGGAATTTGGGAGCTCCCCTGTAGGGTGTGTGGGGAATTTAAAGGGGGAGGGTGTTCCCCTCCACCATCCTGGCAGGGGAGCCGACTGGTGGTGGGTATGGGGCTAGGGAAGCCGTGCTGGGGAGGAGGCCGCGGCAATGGGGTCATCGCAGGACATGGGAACTGTGGTCTGGGGAGGGGGGTGTAAGTTATCATTGGGGGGTTGATACCTGTCCCTCGCTCGACTTCCCCTAGCTCGGGTAGTATGAAGGCTGAGGATTCTGGGGCCCCCGATCTGTCGTTGGTGCTGTTGAACGCAATGTCGGTGGCCAATAAATCATCTACAATCTGGGATTCAATCCTGGATGGGGCTGCTGACCTTGTGCGCGTTACGGAGACCTGGCTGGACACCAAATTTGACTGACCTCAATCGAGCTGGGTACTCAGTGCAGCATCAGCCCAGACCGGAGGGACGGGGAGGTGGTGTAGCCATTGTTTTTAGGGATGGTTTTCCTGTTAGGAGATTCTCGGTACAGACCGAGGTCGGGATAGAGGGTCTCTATCTTGTGTTTAATTTGGCTTAAGACAGAGTGAGGATCCTGCTAGTGTACCGTGCACCCCGCTGCCCGGCAGCTTCCCTGACATCTAGCAGCCCTGGTGTCAGAGTTGGTCTTGTGGTCCCCGAAGCTTATTGTCTTGGAGGATTTCAACATTCACACCGAGGCCAGGTTGCATGATGTGGAGCTGGAGTTCATGATCGCCATGGCAACCATGGGCCCGTCCCAGGTTGTAGTGGGCCCGACACATGAGGGGGGGGTCATACCCTGGACCTATTCTG
Organism: Sphenodon punctatus; assembly: GCA_003113815.1. NCBI lineage: Eukaryota > Metazoa > Chordata > Lepidosauria > Sphenodontia > Sphenodontidae > Sphenodon > Sphenodon punctatus. Next base: position 18,047 of record QEPC01000839.1, on the reverse strand, counting down.
CGCCAACAGTGAGGCAAGGGGTACAATGGTGGGGAGTGCTGTTGGTTCACCCTTGTCATGGTCGGATCACTATCTCCTACAGGCTTTCATCCCGGCGTGTTTACCGGACCAGAGGGGTGTAGGACCAACTAGGATAGTCCGCCTTCGGAGGTTGATGGAACCCGTAGGATTCCAGGCTTCTCTGGGGGAACTGCCCACAGACCTCAGCGACCGGCCGCTCCATCGATGCCCTTGTATCCCTCGGGAATGACTGGTTGGCTGGGGCTATTGATTGGGTGGCTCCCAGGTGTCTTCCCCCTGTGTTTTGGCATCACAGGGCCCCGTGGTTTACAGAGGACCTGGGGCGGCTGAAGCGCAAGGGGAGGCGGTTGGAGCGATGGTGGCGCCGTACTCGTGATGAAGATGACCTATTGTGGCACAGACTGTATTTGAAAAGTTATGCTGTGACTGTGCGGGCAGCAAAGAGGGGGTTCTTTGCTGCACTCAGAGCATCTGCAACGTCCCATCCAGTGGAGCTTTTCTGGGTAGTGAAGGGTTTGGTCGGTCCAGCCCATCTCCACCTGAACCCGGAGCTTTCTGGGACCCGCTGTGGACAAAATCGCTTTCGTTTAACACAACTTTGATGACGCCCTTTCAGAGGCAGTGTCCGAGCCAGAGATAAGGAATGCCCCATCTGGCCAGTGTTTATGGGATCAGTTCCAATTGGTGAAGCCAGTTTGTTTGTTTATTTATTTATTTATAAAACTGTTTTCTACCCCACCCCTCCTGCTCCAAGCAGCCTGAGGTGGCTTACAATATCAAAACCACATAAAATGCATAAAACCAAAATACAATAAAAGAGAAGGCAACAGAAAAAAAACAAAAAAAACCCTCCCAAGCCCTAAACCCCATCTCCCTCACTAAAAGCCAGGCAGAACAGCCTCGTTGTACACACATACAGTGGTTGAGGATGTGCTTGGCTCTGTGAGAGCCACAACTTGTGAACAGGTTGCTTGCCAGTCCTGGCTGGTTAAGGCCAGCGGGGAGACAGTGGGCTCATTGCTGGTGGGGGTGATCAACGCCTCTTGGCCGTGGGGTGGAAGGTTAACCAAGTCCCGTAAGGGGGCTGTGGTCCAACACCTCCTCAAGAAACCATCTTAGGATGTTGATTCCCTGGTGAGCTATCAGCCTTTCTCTAACCTCCCTTTTTTAGGGAAGGTTATTGAATGGGTGGTGGCTTGTCAGTTGCAGACACATCTGAACCGTGTCAATTTTCTAGATTCCTTGCAGTCTAGCTTTCGCACAGAATATGGCACTGAGACTGTGCTTTTGGCCTTAGTCGACGAGCTACAAGTGGAATTGGATAATGGTCATTCAACCCTGCTGGTTCTGCTCAATCTCTCAGCAGCATTTGACACAGTGAATCACGAGGTGTTGGTGACGTGCCTGCGGGACCTTGCTGGGGTGGATGGAACTGTCTTACGATGGTTCCAGTCCTTCCTAGCAGGTAGATCTCAGTGGGTAGCTCTGGTAGATTGTACATCTCCTCCCAGGGGCCTTCCATGTGGGTCCCACAGGGTTCTATTCTGTCCCCTCTCTTGTTCGTTCAATGTATGCGTGCAACCGCTGGGAGAGGTGGTGCGTAGATGGGGAGCTCGCTGTCGTCAGTATGAGTTCAGTTCAATTTTTATTATTTTGGCCGTTGGCCATACCAAATACAAAATAAAATTTAAAAATTGAAAGATAAACAGAATATCAAAATAACATGATTTAAAATAAACTGTTAATATAACTAACAACAGTTAACAGATATTAACTCTCAAGATACAAAAGAGCATTTAGAGTTAGCCTTGACCTTTCCGGGGCTTAAGCTAGCGACACTTGACCCCTACGACTAATAGAGTAGGTTAGCAAATAAGTGATAAGTAGTAAACGATTTGTCTGAGCCATCACCATACATCACAGACCTTAAAAAAACAGACTGCTGATAACAATGGATTTCTAATATTCTTTGGTCCATAGCCCTTTGTAGTTACCAATACAATAGACAGTAAACGAGCAGAAATGTACATACCTGCATACCTCTTACATAAAAGCTGGTAAACAGATGGCTCACAAAGGACCCAATTCAAACAGATGGGCCTTGTATGCCTCATAGGTTATAATGTAAACTCTAACTTGGAAATTAGCCCCTCAGCAAAAACAAAATAAGAGTGAGTATTTAACACCTAAATTGTGGCGACATACATCAAGGGAGACATTATATCTATAGTCAGCCACCTCTTAGCTCACCCTAGCAGTAGACAAGTACAAAATTAAAACCGGAGCGCCGCTGCATTTATATGTGTATAAGCACTGATAGGAAACATTATAATTAATGAAACTTTGTACATAAGCTCCGACTAGCTTAGTCAGGAAGGGGAGGAGATTTCTAACCTCCGTTTGTAGAAAACTACACAGGCTCCAAAGGCAGCAAGAGCCCTAGATCTAGAAGAATCACGGCCCTCTAATAATAGTTGGACTTGAATATTCTCAAGCAAACCAACTGGCATTGATTGGATAAAAAATCCAATATATTTATTCCTCAAAAGATTGTACTTAGGACAATATTAATATGTGCTCATTAGACTCAAGGGCTGCCATATCGCAGGCGACCGAGTTCTTCTGTTGCTACCTACAACCGCCAGCAAGCTGTACGTCACCTAGCAGGGGCCGTTTGAAGTACTCCAACGAATCGGCCCCGTAGATTATGAGATTGACTGCAGGGAACAGGGGAAGAAAATCCTCCATGTCAACCTCTTAAAGGAGTGGCGAGAGAGGGAGGTGTTCTGTACGTACCAGAGCCCCACAGAGGAATTTCTTGGCCCTGACCAACCCGGGGACCACGAGGAGCCATCGGTCACCCTTGGAGAAGACCTCACCGCCTGCCAGAAACAAAGAATACGGGACCTAATTCAGGGGTACCCTGATGTGTTCTCCTCCCTACCGGGGCAGACCAACCAGGCTACGCACCATATTACTCTGGTTCCTCGGGCCTGGCCATGACGTCGCACCTACCGAATCCCCATAGGACACCAAGAACCGCTGCAAAAGGAAATTCGGAATATGCTAAAATGGGGCATAATTGAGAGGTCGTCCAACCCATAGTGTTAGCTCACTGGTCATCGTCCCCAAGCCCGATGGTTCAATCAGACCCTGTGTTGACTTTCAGTACCTCAGTTCGGTATCCCACACAGATACCTACCCGATGCCGAGGGTAGAGGACCTCTTGGAAAAATTAGGGTCCGCCCTGTTTATAACCACCCTCGATTTAACAAAGGGGTACTTGCAGATTCCACTTCCCCCCCTCTCTCTCTCTTCTAGAACCCTAACAGCCTTCTTAACCCTCCAAGGGTTGTTCCAGTTTATTAAAATGCTATTTGGACTGCATGGAGCACCGGCCACCTTCCAGCGGCTCATCGATAAAATCCTGCGAAATCATAGTCGCTACGCCTTGGCCTACCTGGATGATGTACTGATAGTTGCTCATGGGAAGAGCACGTAACACACTTACAGGAGGGTCCTGGATACCCTCCATGAAGCCCGACTAGTGGCCAACACAAAAAAGTGCTGCATAGGACGTAGAGAAACCAATTTTCTGGGACATTTTGTTGGTAAAGGTGTCCTACAAACTCAAGAGTCCAAGGTACAGGCCATATGGAACAGCCGCTGGCTGGTAACCAAGAAGGATCTCACCACCTTTTTAGGCTTGGTGAACTTCTATAGGAAGTACATCTCCAACTGTGCCGACATCTCCTTTCCCCTCACTGAACGATTACAGAAGAATGCTCCAGCCAGGCTGTTGTGGGACCAGGCGGACCAAACCCTTAAGAAGTTACTTACTTCGTACCCGGTCCTCCGATGTCCCGACTTCACTCAGCCCTTCGATGTGACCGCCGATGCCTCTTCTGTCGCTATTGCAGCTGTTTTGTCCCAAGAGAATTGAGGCTGAGTAGGGAAGTTCTTGGGTTATTTTGCAGAGGGGTCTGGAGCTAGTACATGAAATCTGCAGCTTTTTGGAAAAAGCGATTCCTACACCCACCTCAGCCAGACGTTGTGTTTAAATAACTTGCTTTCTTCCATCCAAAAGGACAAAAAGATGTCAAAATCTTCTTTCACTTGCACATTGTAATACCACAATAACAAAATCTAAAACGATTTAGATTGCCAAAAATTTACAATTAAATAAAACATTACAGCATAAAAGTACAAAATGAAGAAAAATAGATGACAGTAAAAACTTTAATCCTGTTATATTTCAGACCAATAGATGATCGAAAGAGGATAAATCCAAGTGGAGAGAAACACGACTCGTACGGTAAATAACAACTGCCTGTTACAATGTTTGTTTTATTCTAAGTCTTAACCTAATAAAAATGTTTCTCAGAGGTGGTGGTAAAATATTCAAAATTGGACTTAAAAATAAAAAAATAAGGAGCTCTATGAGAGATTCCCCAATCCAGGCCATTTCTTCTTGAGCTGGGGAGTCATCGATTCTCAGCCAGGCTGTCGTCTTAAACTGAGAGGTACTAACAGATCCAAGGTGCTCTGCATTGAAACCTAACTGCGACAAGACCTTTAAAGTTTGAGAAAGCCAAGGAGAAGGTTTAAAAGCCACAAAAGAGCACGGTTCCTCCAAAACAAACTTAAGAAAATTTTCAGTTTGTAAATGCAGAGAATGCCAGTACTTTTCCCTCTACCAAATAGCAAGACTAAATATAGAGACAAGACCCAGCTCAGGTTAAAGAACAACACCCGGAATAACAGCAGGTAAATTAAATAGGAATTTTTATAAACTGGATACAGCTCAAGAAAGATTGATCTCCCAAATTGGTGCTCCCCATTTTATCTCCATACAGGCTTGGCTTTGAAAACTGTCAGAGCAGAGGAGGCATGATATTCCCCCTGTAGGTTATAGAATTGTTCTACCGTATGAGCTGTCTGCTTAGTTTTAGTTTGCGTACAGGAAATATGACAGTTCCACAAGCAGAAAAATGAATGCCTAAATAAGAAGAATAATTGTTACTGTTATAGTTTGTTACCATGTAGAATCCATTTCTATTGGGATTCTGATATTCTGCTCCTTCCACAGACCAAAAGGTTGGTTTTCTTTTGATAGTTAATGGTGAGAGACTCGGCTTCAAGGCTGTTTAAAGCCCTTTTCATTCCCATAGGGGAAAGGGAGATGATAACCATGTTGTCGGTATGAAGCAGCAATGACAGTTTATGGCGGCTGACTTTCGGGGCATGATCTCTATTGAATCCAATGCAGAAGTTGACTCCTTCCCAACTGTATACTTAGGATTTCGATGAGAGAGAATAAAACAATTTCTAATAGTAGAAGATCCTTCCCGAAAGCCAGCCTGCTCTGAGATAATGATATTGTTTAGCCTCTCCCAGTCAATTCAATTATTGTTTATTACGGCTGGCTTTCGCCATTAGCCACACACATAAAATCCAATAAAATAATCACACACATAAGAGGCATCAATGCCACATTGAAATAAGATACTTTCACATTACCTGTACCATAAGCACAACACTTGTTCCACCCAGCCTCTGTAGCTGAGGCCATACAAGGGAGCAAATGCAAATGCCTTGCTCTTCTACGGGGGTTACTGCGGCGGCCCCCTACCAGTCTTCAAGTTTTTTTCCAAGAGCTGTCTTGCTTAGATTTTAGAGATAACGTTAATCAAACTAATAGGACGATATGAAGTAGGGCTCTGGGAGTTACTTTTTTTTTTTTTTTTTTTTTAAGATCAGCATGATAGTCTGCCTCCAATCTTTATGGATGTTGCCAGTCTTATCCAAATTAGGTGGGTGGGGGGAGAGAGTCAGTGGCTTCACCCACCATTCATGATTTAAACAGAATACTTAAGCAGGAACTAAGTCAGACCTGGAACCTTAATAGTATAAGTTAGTACCCTTTTGTCAAAATTTAATGGGCAAGGGCCCCCATTATCTTTGAAGGATATCAAACATATTAAATTTGTGCCACTGCTGCTTTATGAAAAGGCTGACCAAGTGAGGGAATAGCATGTTTAATATAAAATAATTCAAAAATCAGGGTAATAAAGGCTGACTATCTGCCTCCTATTTCCTTGCGCATGGAGATTGATTATGAAGGCACACTTTTGGTCATTGTAGCAGTTTACATTCCTCCTATAAATGCTAAATCCTTCCAAGGCTGTTACTGGCTGAGGCTCAGGAAATATTTGGACGGACTAATGAACAAATCGGACGCAAAACAGCTTTTGCTTGCAGGTGACTTTAATGCCAGATTGGGAGAAAATAACGATGCTCTAGCTAGTTACTCGGCCATCGCAGGAAGAGAAAACCCCTCCCCGCTGCTTCAAAGACAGGCCAAAGACAAGAAAATAAATAGTTCTGGCCTGGTCTTGGCTGACCTCTTGGTGGATTTAAATGTTTATCCACTTATGGTTCCTCTCCGGGGGATGATCCATGGGAGCCTTTTTGGAGGTTCCCCGGGCGAGGCGGGTGGCCACTGATGTTATATCTTTTTTGGTGGCTGCCCCTGTTCTGTGGAACTCGCTCCCGGAGGAGGCTTGGTTGGCCCCCACTCTCCTGTCATTTCAACGTTTGTGTAAGACCTGGCTGTTCTGCCAGACTTTTGGGGGGTAGGTTGGGGGGGGGGAGGGGAGTTATGTTTTTATAAACCAATAAATATCAATCAAATTTAATCGAGTGACTAATGACCCTTATCAAATGATAGTGGCCATGATGATTGTCCTTTATCAAGTTGGATAAAAAGTGGTTACGTCATGTCATAGGAATGTTGAACTTAGATTATTTTTTTTAACTTAGAGAAATGTTAATGTAAAAAAAGTAGGTTTGCTCTTAAACCTTAATCAAGAACAACAAACAACTTTTACTGAGTTAGATTTTTTAAAAACTTTAATGGGTATTTTTTTAAAAAGCGGTTATCAGTGTAAAGGTTTAGAGGAATTTAGCACAGACATTAGGCAGGTAAAAAGTAGGTTTGTTCTTTAACTTTAATCAAGAACAACAAACAACTTTTATGGAGTTTTAATCAACGTAACAAGAAAACATTTTTTATTTTTTTTTAAAAGTGAGGAAGCCTAGAAATGCGGTTATTTAGTGTTAATCAACATGGAATGTAACAACAAAGCATTTCTTTCATTTTTAAAAAAGAGGGATGAAGATTATTCCGTTTTAAAAACTTTTAGTTTTTAAAAAAGCCTCTCTTACCTCCTGGGAGAAGTAAAAAAATAGGCAGAGTCCGGGAGATGTTGCCTCTTCACTATGTCACAGCCCCACGTGGTTAGCAGCCAATCAGAGGCGAGTGACATCATATCGTCAGGGGAGCCAATCAGAAAGGAGGGTGCCGTTTGAATTTTGCCAATGGGTAAAATGGGCGGGGGTATAAAAAGAGCCCCTTTGTCGGAGGTTTTTAACATGTTTCATCAAAAAGTATTTTACTTTTTAAAAAATACAAGGGCTCTTGTTGTAAGGAACAGCAGTAGCCTAGGGTTAGAAAGAACTTAGCAGCTGCCTGTGTAACAGGCAGGGAATCAGCCATAAGAATTTAAAAGCTGTAAGGAACAACAGCAGCCTAAGGGATAGAAAGAACTTAGACGTTTAGAACAGAGCAGCTGTCTGTGTGACAGGCAAGGTTTGAAAGTAAAGGGAGAGAGAAATTGGCTTACCAGTTCTGGATAGGGATGGGCGAACAGAACGGAGTTCAGAAATTCGGTTTGGTTTGGTTGAAATTCGAGTTAGGAAATTTGGTTTAAAATTCGAGTTCGGTTCGGTCGACTGAACAGACCAAGTTCGGTCGACTTCCGAACCAAGTTCGGCCATTCAAACCCAGGTTTTTTTGGTGTGTGTTGCCACTAGGGCCGGGCGAACAGAACGGAGTTCGGAAATTCAGTTCGGTTTTAAATTCGAATTCGGTTCGGTCGACTGAACAGACCGAATTCGGTCCAAACTCCGAACTTTCAAACCGCGTTCGCCCATCCCTAGTTCTGGAAAACCAACCCCCTCCCCCGTAATACAAAGGTGCCAGGCGCTCCGAGGAGATCAGCCTCTTGAGACAAAATGAACAGAAAAAAATGTTCTCGCCTCAGGGGATGTGTCTACGTCGTACTCGGCAACCATCCCCCCTGTAGTCAGAGGTACGGTTATTCTGAGTAACCGTACCTGTCCCCCTGATGGGGGGGCCGCGAGCCCTGTTGTAAAAACCAGATGTGTTAAAGTGGACCGGTTACAGTAAAAAACAGGGTGTGGGGGTGTGTGGGTGTAAAAGTTTATCCCTGTGGGAAACTCTTAAAAGCTGCAAAAAACCATGTAAAAATATATTTATTATCCAACCTACAATGATTTGATTCAAAAAACATTTTGAAAGCATGAATGCCCCTTAAAAACAGAGATGTGTTTAAAAATGAGGCAATACTGCAGTCTTGTGGCACGTTTTATGTTTGAAAGCTGAGGAAAAAAATCACATTGGAATGTTTAGGGGTGGGGGGTTATTTATTAAAAATGTAGACAGCAGAAATGCCCAGAGGGCAGGGCTAATTTCAGTAGAAGGGTGATATATAAGAGGAGGTGCAGACAAAGGACCCCATCTTCACAGACAGCAAAAACTTGAAGAGATGGCTCTTGTTCCGGTGAGTAAAACTTGGGAAGGAGGGAGCGGATGTAAAAATCCTGTTTCTAAGCAACGTGGTTTAAAGGGTGGGTGGGAAGGGGATTTTAAAACAGGCGGGCTGTGCTTTAAGAATGGTGCAACACCGCCCTCTGGTGTGGTGGTGGTGGTTTGTTTTTTTAAAAAGGAGCTGTGTTTAGGAAGGAAACAACACCGCAACCTGGTGGCTTGTTCTTCCTTTTAAAAAAAATTTAGATGGGTTTTATTAGAACCTGTAGGCTCTGTATTAATGCTAATTTTATTTTGATATTTTAGGAAAATAATTATTCCGGGGGGATTGATTTGACAGAAGAAGATCAGGAACGAATAATATCGAGAATCCTCGGCCTTGGCAACCAGCGTGTTCTGCAGAAATAAGACCTAATATCACAGCTGAGATCTGGAAAAGCCCCCGGGTGCGACCACATAACCCCCAATTTATTAAAAGTGGATTCAGAATGGTGGGCTGACATCCTGGCACCTTTATTTACCTTTATTGATGCATATGGTGTCTTTCCTAAAGATTGGCTAAGTAGGGTGGTGATACCTATACACAAGAAAGGCGACTCAAGCCAGCCTTCCAGCTATAGGCCTATAAGCCTTTTAAGTGTAATAGGAAAGCTTTATTCTAAGCATTTGCTTCTGAAATTTCAAGCTTGGCTTATTGAAAATTAGATTATTGCATCAGAGCAAGCAGGTTTCCGTGAGGGGCAGCCCACCCTGGATCATATATTTGTTTTTCAGCAGCTGATTGATAAATATGTTTGTCCTCGTAGGAAATCTCGCTTCTATCTATGTTTTGTTGATTTAAAAGCAGCATTCGACACTGTAGACAGAGAGCGTTTATGGTACAAACTAGGTTCCACTTCTATTGATTGTCGGCTATTGTATCTTATGATCAAACTTCATTGTGGAAATTCGATGCAGGTCCGCTATTCTCACAATCATTTACCCACCCAAAAAATCCAGGTATTCCGTGGGATCAGGCAGGGCTGTATATTAGCCCCAGCCCTATTTAATTTCTTCCCTAATGATATAGTTTCTTTTTCGGCCATAGTCGATACTCATGCCCCCAAGATGGGTGATCGCAGAATAAAAATATTGCTTTATGCTGATGAGACTGTTTTAATCTCGCAGTCTCCAGTAGCCTTGAAGAGAAGTATGCAAAGACTTCTTTTATTTTGTCACAATGAGAATTTATCTATTAATTTTTCTAAAACTAAAACTCTGGTAGTGGGAAGAAGGGGAAAATGTCTCATTCCTGGTTTATGGGTAAGCATCAGATAGAGCAAGTCTTATATAAATATCTCGGGGTTGTTTTTTCAGCCTCTAGAAGCTGGAAAAAACATTTTAGGCTGACTTTTGATCAGGCTCAAAAAACATCTCGCACAATCCAAAGTTATTATCATTCGCAAGGTGGGAGATTAGTAAAGCCAGCACTATGCCTATTTAGGGCTAAGGTGGTTAACCAGCTTCTTTATGCTTTCCCCATCTGGGGATGGTCCTTCTTGAATCATCTGGAACCGCTCCAGAATAATTCCTTGCGTGCAATATTAGGAGTACCAAGGGGTGCTCCCCAGGTATCATTGTGAGCTGAAACAGCCTCACGGCCTTTGAAATCTCAGGCGTTGTTAGCCATTATCAAATTCTGGCTAAAGGTGGCTTTGTTTTCCCCAGCGTCTAATTGTTTTGTCACCCTGGTCTCTAGTGAGATGGGAAACAAACCTTGGTTTCTTCTAATTGAAAACAAAGTTATCAAACTTGGGTTTTCCAAAGACCTTTTGTTACCCCTAGGTCTTAAGGGTGCTGTGACATTAAGAATAGGGTACAAGATCAAGAAATTCAAAATGAGACTTTGGCTCTGAATGCTCAGAAGGTTGCCCCGCTTTATGCTAAAATCAGATTGTTACCTTGTGATGCCAGTTATCTTGACTTACGGACTGACTGGTGATTAAGGCATGCTGTCAGTTTGTTTAGATTTAATGTTTTTCCTCCTGCCATAGTTCAAGGGAGGTATGCGGGCACTCCGTTGAATCTTAGGTTTTGTTTAAGCTGCTCTCAGGCCCAAGTTGAATCTCTTTTACATGTTGTGTGCCTTTGCCTGCTGTACGTATATGCCAGGGAAAGACATTTATCATCGTATCTATCCGATTAACAACACGAGAGTTCAGTTGTCAAGTCGGGCAAGCTACTTTGCGGCAAAAATACTTGCCATTCAAGAGCTATAGCCTCTTTTGCCGCGTGTGTTCTTGATGTCAAGCGGAAGCAAGTAATTGATTTATCTTGATCTAAATTTAACCTGTTTAATCTCAGTTGTTTGTTTTGACTTTGGGGACCACTGAGCAGATATTGTGTACAAGTTTTATTTTTATGTATTTTATTACTTGATTTATTTCATTGTTTAATTTTGTATTTAATCCTTTTAATGACTATATATTTGAAATGACCTTTTGGTTATTCAATAAAATGTATCTATCTTAAAAATTAAAGAAATGCTTTGTTGTTACTTTGTACACTAAATAACCGAATGTCTAGGCTTCCTAACATTTAAAATAAATAAATAATGTTTTCTTGTTACATTGATTAAAACTCCATAAAAGTTGTTTGTTTGTTCTTGATTAAAGTTTAAGAACAAACCTACTTTTTACTCGCCTAATGTCTGTGCTAAATTCCTCTAAACTTTTACACTGATAACCGCTTTTTTAAAAATACCCATTACATTTTTTAAAAATCTAATTCAATAAAAGTTGTGTGTGTTCTTGATGAACGATTAAGAACAAACCTACTTTTTTTACATTAACATTCCTCTAAGTTAAAAAAAATCTAAGTCCAACGTTCCTATGACATGATGTAACCACTTTTTATCCAACTTGATAAAGGACAATCATCATGGCCACTATCATTTGATAAGGGTCATTAATCATTCTCAATTAAATACTGACATAAGGGTACTAGTAACTTCTACTACTAACCTTATTTACTTTTCATGCCATGATCAAGGACTTGATCTCCATTTCCAAAACCTCAGGCCAATTAGAAAGTGCAAAAAGAGGAGATACTTCTAGCCCGGGATCAGAAATGGAAGATGGGTTTCCCATTTCTCTAGCCTGTTCTTACTCCCAAGATTGATTAGAGAGGGAGAGAGAGACAGAAACAGATCCTCTATTAAAACTCAGAGACAATTCTTCCCAAAATTCTGGAGTCATTGTCCAAAGCAGCCTTATAATGATTTTCCCATAATGTAGAAATGAACATTTTTTTTTCTTTTTCTTCAAAAGGCTCGAATAATTAGTTCTCTGTAATTTAAAAAGAAAACAAAAAAAAAACCCTTCCCATGCCCGTAAACTAAGAGCTTGTCTGTAACTCAATACATGTTTTCTGAGAATCCAGTTAGCTTTCCTACATTGTACTGATGTGTTAAAAATTAAATTGTATGTCACTCTGGCATTTGTAAACAAGAACCATGCTGCCAGTTTGGGAGATGGGGGGAGGGGGGCACATTTTAGCTTTGCANAAATAAAAAAATAAGGAGCTCTATGAGAGATTCCCCAATCCAGGCCATTTCTTCTTGAGCTGGGGAGTCATCGATTCTCAGCCAGGCTGTCGTCTTAAACTGAGAGGTACTAACAGATCCAAGGTGCTCTGCATTGAAACCTAACTGCGACAAGACCTTTAAAGTTTGAGAAAGCCAAGGAGAAGGTTTAAAAGCCACAAAAGAGCACGGTTCCTCCAAAACAAACTTAAGAAAATTTTCAGTTTGTAAATGCAGAGAATGCCAGTACTTTTCCCTCTACCAAATAGCAAGACTAAATATAGAGACAAGACCCAGCTCAGGTTAAAGAACAACACCCGGAATAACAGCAGGTAAATTAAATAGGAATTTTTATAAACTGGATACAGCTCAAGAAAGATTGATCTCCCAAATTTGGTGCTCCCCATTTTATCTCCATACAGGCTTGGCTTTGAAAACTGTCAGAGCAGAGGAGGCATGATATTCCCCCTGTAGGTTATAGAATTGTTCTACCGTATGAGCTGTCTGCTTAGTTTTAGTTTGCGTACAGGAAATATGACAGTTCCACAAGCAGAAAAATGAATGCCTAAATAAGAAGAATAATTGTTACTGTTATAGTTTGTTACCATGTAGAATCCATTTCTATTGGGATTCTGATATTCTGCTCCTTCCACAGACCAAAAGGTTGGTTTTCTTTTGATAGTTAATGGTGAGAGACTCGGCTTCAAGGCTGTTTAAAGCCCTTTTCATTCCCATAGGGGAAAGGGAGATGATAACCATGTTGTCGGTATGAAGCAGCAATGACAGTTTATGCCAGCTGACTTTCGGGGCATGATCTCTATTGAATCCAATGCAGAAGTTGACTCCTTCCCAACTGTATACTTAGGATTTCGATGAGAGAGAATAAAACAATTTCTAATAGTAGAAGATCCTTCCCGAAAGCCAGCCTGCTCTGTGATAATGATATTGTTTAGCCTCTCCCAGTCAATTCAATTATTGTTTATTACGGCTGGCTTTCGCCATTAGCCACACACATAAAATACAATAAAATAATCACACACATAAGAGGCATCAATGCCACATTGAAATAAGATACTTTCACATTACACCTGTACCATAAGCACAACACTTGTTCCACCCAGCCTCTGTAGCTGAGGCCATACAAGGGAGCAAATGCAAATGCCTTGCTCTTCTACGGGGGTTACTGCGGCGGCCCCCTACCAGTCTTCAAGCCTTTTTCCAAGAGATGTCTTGCTTAGATTTTAGAGATAACGTTAATCAAACTAATAGGACGATATGAAGTTGGGCTCTGGGAGTTACTTTTTTTTTTTTTTTGAAGATCAGCATGATAGTCTGCCTCCAATCTTTATGGATGTTGCCAGTCTTATCCAAATTAGGTGGGTGGGGGGAGAGAGTCAGTGGCTTCACCCACCATTCATGATTTAAACAGAATACTTAAGCAGGAACTAAGTCAGACCTGGAACCTTAATAGTATAAGTTAGTACCCTTTTGTCAAAATTTAATGGGCAAGGACCCCCATTATCTTTGAAGGATATCAAACATATTAAATTTGTGCCACTGCTGCTTTATGAAAAGGCTGACCAAGTGAGGGAATAGCATGTTTAATATAAAATAATTCAAAAATCAGGGTAATAAAGGCTGACTATCTGCCTCCTATTTCCTTGCGCATGGAGATTGATTATGAAGGCACACTTTTGGTCATTGTAGCAGTTTACATTCCTCCTATAAATGCTAAATCCTTCCAAGGCTGTTACTGGCTGAGGCTCAGGAAATATTTGGACGGACTAATGAACAAATCGGACGCAAAACAGCTTTTGCTTGCAGGTGACTTTAATGCCAGATTGGGAGAAAATAACGATGCTCTAGCTAGTTACTCGGCCATCGCAGGAAGAGAAAACCCCTCCCCGCTGCTTCAAAGACAGGCCAAAGACAAGAAAATAAATAGTTCTGGCCTGGTCTTGGCTGACCTCTTGGTGGATTTAAATGTTTATCCACTTAATGGTTCCTCTCTGGGGGATGATCCATGGGAGCCTTTTTGGAGGTTCCCCGGGCGAGGCGGGTGGCCACTGATGTTATATCTTTTTTGGTGGCTGCCCCTGTTCTGTGGAACTCGCTCCCGGAGGAGGCTTGGTTGGCCCCCACTCTCCTGTCATTTCAACGTTTGTGTAAGACCTGGCTGTTCTGCCAGACTTTTGGGGGGTAGGTTGGGGGGGGGGAGGGGAGTTATGTTTTTATAAACCAATAAATATCAATCAAATTTAATCGAGTGACTAATGACCCTTATCAAATGATAGTGGCCATGATGATTGTCCTTTATCAAGTTGGATAAAAAGTGGTTACGTCATGTCATAGGAATGTTGAACTTAGATTATTTTTTTTAACTTAGAGAAATGTTAATGTAAAAAAAGTAGGTTTGCTCTTAAACCTTAATCAAGAACAACAAACAACTTTTACTGAGTTAGATTTTTTAAAAACTTTAATGGGTATTTTTTTAAAAAGCGGTTATCAGTGTAAAGGTTTAGAGGAATTTAGCACAGACATTAGGCAGGTAAAAAGTAGGTTTGTTCTTTAACTTTAATCAAGAACAACAAACAACTTTTATGGAGTTTTAATCAACGTAACAAGAAAACATTTTTTATTTTTTTTTAAAAGTGAGGAAGCCTAGAAATGCGGTTATTTAGTGTTAATCAACATGGAATGTAACAACAAAGCATTTCTTTCATTTTTAAAAAAGAGGGATGAAGATTATTCCGTTTTAAAAACTTTTAGTTTTTAAAAAAGCCTCTCTTACCTCCTGGGAGAAGTAAAAAAATAGGCAGAGTCCGGGAGATGTTGCCTCTTCACTATGTCACAGCCCCACGTGGTTAGCAGCCAATCAGAGGCGAGTGACATCATATCGTCAGGGGAGCCAATCAGAAAGGAGGGTGCCGTTTGAATTTTGCCAATGGGTAAAATGGGCGGGGGTATAAAAAGAGCCCCTTTGTCGGAGGTTTTTAACATGTTTCATCAAAAAGTATTTTACTTTTTAAAAAATACAAGGGCTCTTGTTGTAAGGAACAGCAGTAGCCTAGGGTTAGAAAGAACTTAGCAGCTGCCTGTGTAACAGGCAGGGAATCAGCCATAAGAATTTAAAAGCTGTAAGGAACAACAGCAGCCTAAGGGATAGAAAGAACTTAGACGTTTAGAACAGAGCAGCTGTCTGTGTGACAGGCAAGGTTTGAAAGTAAAGGGAGAGAGAAATTGGCTTACCAGTTCTGGATAGGGATGGGCGAACAGAACGGAGTTCAGAAATTCGGTTTGGTTTGGTTGAAATTCGAGTTAGGAAATTTGGTTTAAAATTCGAGTTCGGTTCGGTCGACTGAACAGACCAAGTTCGGTCGACTTCCGAACCAAGTTCGGCCATTCAAACCCCCTCCCCCGTAATACAAAGGTGCCAGGCGCTCCGAGGAGATCAGCCTCTTGAGACAAAATGAACAGAAAAAAATGTTCTCGCCTCAGGGGATGTGTCTACGTCGTACTCGGCAACCATCCCCCCTGTAGTCAGAGGTACGGTTATTCTGAGTAACCGTACCTGTCCCCCTGATGGGGGGGCCGCGAGCCCTGTTGTAAAAAACAGATGTGTTAAAGTGGACCGGTTACAGTAAAAAACAGGGTGTGGGGGTGTGTGGGTGTAAAAGTTTATCCCTGTGGGAAACTCTTAAAAGCTGCAAAAAACCATGTAAAAATATATTTATTATCCAACTTACAATGATTTGATTCAAAAAACATTTTGAAAGCATGAATGCCCCTTAAAAACAGAGATGTGTTTAAAAATGAGGCAATACTGCAGTCTTGTGGCACGTTTTATGTTTGAAAGCTGAGGAAAAAAATCACATTGGAATGTTTAGGGGTGGGGGGTTATTTATTAAAAATGTAGACAGCAGAAATGCCCAGAGGGCAGGGCTAATTTCAGTAGAAGGGTGATATATAAGAGGAGGTGCAGACAAAGGACCCCATCTTCACAGACAGCAAAAACTTGAAGAGATGGCTCTTGTTCCGGTGAGTAAAACTTGGGAAGGAGGGAGCGGATGTAAAAATCCTGTTTCTAAGCAACGTGGTTTAAAGGGTGGGTGGGAAGGGGATTTTAAAACAGGCGGGCTGTGCTTTAAGAATGGTGCAACACCGCCCTCTGGTGTGGTGGTGGTGGTTTGTTTTTTTAAAAAGGAGCTGTGTTTAGGAAGGAAACAACACCGCAACCTGGTGGCTTGTTCTTCCTTTTAAAAAAAATTTAGATGGGTTTTATTAGAACCTGTAGGCTCTGTATTAATGCTAATTTTATTTTGATATTTTAGGAAAATAATTATTCCGGGGGGATTGATTTGACAGAAGAAGATCAGGAACGAATAATATCGAGAATCCTCGGCCTTGGCAACCAGCGTGTTCTGCAGAAATAAGACCTAATATCACAGCTGAGATCTGGAAAAGCCCCCGGGTGCGACCACATAACCCCCAATTTATTAAAAGTGGATTCAGAATGGTGGGCTGACATCCTGGCACCTTTATTTACCTTTATTGATGCATATGGTGTCTTTCCTAAAGATTGGCTAAGTAGGGTGGTGATACCTATACAAAAGAAAGGCGACTCAAGCCAGCCTTCCAGCTATAGGCCTATAAGCCTTTTAAGTGTAATAGGAAAGCTTTATTCTAAGCATTTGCTTCTGAAATTTCAAGCTTGGCTTATTGAAAATTAGATTATTGCATCAGAGCAAGCAGTTTTCCGTGAGGGGCAGCCCACCCTGGATCATATATTTGTTTTTCAGCAGCTGATTGATAAATATGTTTGTCCTCGTAGGAAATCTCGCTTCTATCTATGTTTTGTTGATTTAAAAGCAGCATTCGACACTGTAGACAGAGAGCGTTTATGGTACAAACTAGGTTCCACTTCTATTGATTGTCGGCTATTGTATCTTATGATCAAACTTCATTGTGGAAATTCGATGCAGGTCCGCTATTCTCACAATCATTTACCCACCCAAAAAATCCAGGTATTCCGTGGGATCAGGCAGGGCTGTATATTAGCCCCAGCCCTATTTAATTTCTTCCCTAATGATATAGTTTCTTTTTCGGCCATAGTCGATACTCATGCCCCCAAGATGGGTGATCGCAGAATAAAAATATTGCTTTATGCTGATGAGACTGTTTTAATCTCGCAGTCTCCAGTAGCCTTGAAGAGAAGTATGCAAAGACTTCTTTTATTTTGTCACAATGAGAATTTATCTATTAATTTTTCTAAAACTAAAACTCTGGTAGTGGGAAGAAGGGGAAAATGTCTTATTCCTGGTTTATGGGTAAGCATCAGATAGAGCAAGTCTTATATAAATATCTCGGGGTTGTTTTTTCAGCCTCTAGAAGCTGGAAAAAACATTTTAGGCTGACTTTTGATCAGGCTCAAAAAACATCTCGCACAATCCAAAGTTATTATCATTCGCAAGGTGGGAGATTAGTAAAGCCAGCACTATGCCTATTTAGGGCTAAGGTGGTTAACCAGCTTCTTTATGCTTTCCCCATCTGGGGATGGTCCTTCTTGAATCATCTGGAACCGCTCCAGAATAATTTCTTGCGTGCAATATTAGGAGTACCAAGGGGTGCTCCCCAGGTATCATTGTGAGCTGAAACAGCCTCACGGCCTTTGAAATCTCAGGCGTTGTTAGCCATTATCAAATTCTGGCTAAAGGTGGCTTTGTTTTCCCCAGCGTCTAATTGTTTTGTCACCCTGGTCTCTAGTGAGATGGGAAACAAACCTTGGTTTCTTCTAATTGAAAACAAAGTTATCAAACTTGGGTTTTCCAAAGA
>QEPC01000824.1:705398-718052 GCA_003113815.1 Sphenodon punctatus | reverse complement strand
ATTTCTTGTCCCTGGGCCCATTCCAACCTAGCTACGCCCCTGCCTGTTCTCAAGTACTTATTTCAGCTCTATGAAAAATGAAAATATCGATGAATGCAGGAGTGTGTTGTTTCAGCCCTAACAAACAATGATCTGGTTTGTAAAAGATCATTCATAGCAGAAGTATCTCCTTCAAAATCACAATTACTTACAGAAGTGTCTAATGCAGATTTCCAGATCAGTCAGAACCACATGAACCAATATACAGTCCTCAACATCCTCATGAACCACCATATATCTTTCAAGTTGTCTGCCACTGAACAAAGGTGACAACTTGGGTCTCCTTTGGTAGGGATGTGCGAACAGAACCAAGTTCGGAAATTTGGTTCGGTTCGAAAATTGAGTTTGGTTCGAAAGTTCAGTTCAGTCGACTGAACTATTTGAGTTTGGTCGAATTCCGAACCAAGTTCATAAATTCAAAACCGGGTTTTTAGGCCTTCCAAACTGGATCAGATTCGACCTAACAGTTCGGTCAAATTCAAGTTCGGTCCGAAAGTTTGGTTCGGTCGACCGAACTTCCGAACCGCGTTCGCACATCCCTATCCTTTGGTGACATGGTAATCTCTGGGTGGGAAGATGGGTGGATGGGAGTGTGTGGTCACTATCTCAGGACACTCTCAATACCTTTCAGCATGTGAAATTCCAAAAAGTTACCGTGCTATTGGTTCTAACATCTCCAGACACAAGCATGCTACACATATTTGACAAAAGGCTTTAATTTAAAAATAATAAACACACACTACCCAAAACACAGTACAAAAGGTTTGTATACAGTGTCTGCATTTCACACTTGTAAATAATTAATTGCCCCATATGTATAACATAGGAATGCATTCTTTTTTATTTTGAAAAAAAAAAAACAACAACAAAAAAACACAACAGGCTTTGAAGCATCTTTTGCTTTCTCTGCCTCGCACATGGGGTAGCTATTACAAAATGGGTGGTTCCTTTTAATGTACCACTTGACTAGTGGAACTTAAAAACAAGTTCTCAGTCACACTAGAACAAGTCACATATTTTAATCCCCTTCCCATGTTATAAAATGTTATCAAAAGCTATTTACAGCGCAACTCTCCTAGAATGGGAGGGCAAGAAAGAATCACAAGGTCCCCCATAGGTGCTAACTGTAAGGGCTGGGAAAGCTCTGACCCACAGCTATTTTTTATTTGGCCCCTTTCCAGTTTCTCAGTCTGGCCTGTGGATTCAGTCCCTATCCTTAAGCACTGGATCAGTGAGCTTAGGGGAAGGGAACAGAGATGAGGGCATGTGTTCAAGGACAGGAGATGTGTCCATGGCACAGATCTATGATATGGACTCTCCACTTCCTTGCTGCATCTTGAGCACACCCTTTAAGAGCCCTCCCGGTAACTCCTATCTGGACTGCAGAACTTGTACTAGTTTTCAAGATGGCCACTGAGTTGTCACCACTACTTTAATGACCACTCAAATTTGCATCCTTTGAGAACATGGACGTTGGCTCTTGATCAATTACTTTGAGTTTAGATAGATCTTTTTGTGCCCATTTTGTTTTGTCATGTGCACCAAATACCAAATTTCATAGAATCAGAGTTCAAAGAGACCTAGTCCACTGTCCTATCAGCCTGCTTGGATGCAGGATGACTCCAGCTACAACATCTCCCCAGCAGATGTCTGTGCAGCCTCTTTTTAAAAGCCTCTAGTGACAGGGAGTCTACAGCATCCCTAGGCAACTTGTTCCACTGATGCACAGCTTGTACTCTTAAGAGGTTTTTCCTGATATATCCAAATAATGAAACCGCTTGCCAGGGGCATAGCTAGGTGGGTACTGACTGGGATGCAGAAAATGGAATAGGCTCCTGCTCCCAACCATGAGGAATGGGGGAGGCTGTGGTCACTGGGGTAGAGAGGTACGGGCCAGTAGAGAGGCTGTGGCAGAGTGGGAGGCTGTCGGGAAAAGGGGAGTTTCAAAGGAAGGGCCATTCCAAAATAAACAGCTCAGTTTATAAACAGCTCATAACAAAATAAACAGCTCAACACAACTGGATGGGACTTCACATGCCTGCCCAGTTCCTCCAGGCACATAATCACGGAGTCAAGAGAGGAAAAGGGAGCAGCAGTTGCTTTGCCAGTCCAAGGGGTGGTTTTTGAGAGTACTAAGCAAGGGGGGGGGGGTATGGGACAAGGGAGAGTTAGTGCGGGAGCACAGAAAAGCAAATGTAAGCAGCCGTATTACTATCAGTTCTCCTGCACCACCAATCAGTATAATACCCAAATGCATGGGTACTATAGCATGAGTGCATGAAGCCTATATTGTAAATGAGCACAACATGCAAGACTGTACAATGTCTTTACTGCTCACCTCGTGTGCAAGTTAAGGCAGGAGCCTTAACTTACAATTTCCATGTTTTTAGAGCATGAGTGATTATGTAAAAGCATTAACTCCTCTCTTAAACCAAGGTTTTTGGATCTAAGAATTTTCCTGTTTTTAAAAATGGAAATGCACTAAATTCCTCCTTCCGTCGCAGTACCAACCCAAGGCATAGATGCTTCTGTCCCTCTTGGGCTCCTTTCTTCTCCCGCACCACCCCATTTGAAACAAGTACTTAATTTTTTTCCCCTCACGTCCCAATTCTAGTCATACTCTCAAATCCAGCTGTACACAATGATTGGATGCAACAAATTATATGTTAACAGCACAGTGGAAGGGGTCCCCCTCTGCTGTTCCCAACCCTTGCACACATTGACCCACCTCCACAGAATTAGTGCATATGCCTAACCAGATCGAAACAGCAGAGGGGCGGGAGCATGGGTCCCATCCAGCTGTGTACAATTCTTCCACACACATAACCACATAGGGTAAAACCAGACATGACAGCAGCCCGCTTAGGTCTGCTTTGCCCTTCAGGCTGCTATCGCATTTGGTTCAGATGCCAGATGTTGACCCATGGTATCCCAGGTCATGTTGGTGGCTAGCCTGGGCTCTCACCACAACCTTGGCAACCAGCCAAAGTAACAGCCTGGGCCCACCCGACCTGGGTAAAGTGGGCCATCCTGGAACTTTTCAGTTTCCGGCCCACCTCCCCCATGACAGTCTGTCATAATGGAAGGCTACATGTTCTCCTTTCTCCCTGCCCCCAGGCTGTGCTGCCATCGGCTGCCTGGGAATGTGTATTTTGTGGTCCAGCCGCCATGTGTCCTGTCCACCCAGGCTGCCTGTCCCAAGTCAGATCAGGATGCAGCAGCCTGGCCGCCACTTGTAGCCTCACCAAGAGAGTCACAAGAGAGATGGGGGCAGCAATTCTATGTGGTTATGCGTATGTAGAAATTGTATGCAGCTGGGTAGGACTGCACTCTCCTGTACAATTCCTCCACGTACATTAGCAGGAGAGAGCCCCCACTACATGGTTATGTGTGTGGAGGAATTGTACTCGAGCATCCAGTCTCATCCAGTTGCATACAACAACAATTTGTCCAAGCATGAAACCATATAGACTCGGGAGACAAAACGGGGACAGCTTCTTTCTCCTGACTATATGGGCTACATGCACTGAGAAATTGTACACAACTGGATGGGACTTCACATGCCTGCCCAGTTCCTCCAGGCACATAACCACAGAGTCGAGAGAGAAAAGGGAGCAGCAAGCTGTCCTGTCTCTCTCCTTACTCTGCCTCATTATGTGCGAGATGGAATGGTACGTACCTGGATGGGACTGCACACTCCTGTGTACACATAACCTGATAGAGTAAAAGGGGCACCTTGCTCTATCTGGTCACATAAGATGACTTGTACGTTCCTAGATGGGACCACACACTCCTATCCTTAACTTTGGGCATGTAACCACATAGAGTGAGGAAGTTGCTCCCATTTGTCTCTTGACTCTGTGTGTTTATATGCCTGAAGAAATTCTGTGCAGCTGGATGGGACTCTAAGGTCACATACAATTGCTCCACCTACATAGTCAGAAGAGGGATGGGAGAACAGAGAGGTAGACTGATTTGAACACACTTCCTCCCCAGAATGTTTCCCTTGCAGTCCCAAGCTTTGCCAGTTTCACCAGCAGGTTTTTGTTGTTGTTTTTATTGTTTTACACTTGGGATCAGCCTTATTAATTTCGCCATCAAGGAAAGACATAGGGGGAGATTGCTTTGGAGCCCCCTCCTCACCCAAGCATTTCACTTGCAGCCACAAGCTTTGTCAGTTTCACCAGTGGGTTTATTTTGAAGCTGGGAGTCATAGTCTACTCAATTTAATCTGCTGGGAAGTTTGCTTGGAAGCCCAAACAGGCAGCCAGCGAGGTTCCCTTTCAGCCAGTTTTGTCAGTTTCATCAGCATGTTTTTATTCCACATGTAGGCAGTCTTGTAAATTCGACCAGTGGAGGGGGAGAGGGAGGTATGGAAGGGAGATTGCTTTGCAAATTGGAATATCCTCCTCAGCTGAGCATTTCCCTTGCAGCCCTGAGCATTGTCCATTTTATCAGCCAGGAGATCCTCAGTCCGTTAAACATTAAAGCGCCTCACGTAACAGACAGTGGGGAAGTTGCTTTAGTCACTCTTGCCCCTTTCGCACAGAGATACTTCAAAACATCAGAAATTAAGAACTACACAACTGGTTTTAAAAAACTCAGTACTACCCCTCGGTTTCTTAATACTGCTCCCAGAACTAAGGGTGTTTTTAGATGCTGCACCAGGCTCACAGATTTAAATAATCTGCCATTAGAAAAGCCGTGCAGGCAGCGTTTAAACATGCTGCCACCATTGAAAATCATGGCTCATGCATTCCTTTTCATCTGCATTGGTAAAACCTCGATATCGGAGTTTTACCAATGCAGATTCAAAGGAATGGGTGAGCCGTGGTTTTCAATGGCAGAGGCACATCTCGGTGCTGCCCACGCAACATTTCTAATGGCAGGTTATTTAAATCTGCGAGCCCGGTGCAGTGTCTAAGAATGGGCTAAGTTTCCAAGAGCAAAAAAGATGCATAACAGAGGAAAGGTCTTCCTACCTCCAAAACTGAAATGGCTCTAACTCGGTCATTTTTCAATTGATTTGCCTGCAATTTGGAGACATTCCACACATCACCCAAGCAATCCTTGTTACCAGATTTCACATTACTAGAACAATTCTGATCTTATAACCAATAGAACCTTTGTGATTTTAACACTGCAATGCAGATACCTTAACTATAAAGCGGTGCCTGCAGCTCTAGAGTTCAAATACACTTTTTTGAAGTTGTAAATGTGTCCAAAGCACAAATATTCCCACCAGCTCTAAACCGGAAGTACTATGACATTGTGAGGTATGCGATTTAGTTAAAATTGCAGTTTAACGTGCTTGGATATCCCATTACACACACAATTTGAACATGCATGTATCTAACACACACACAGGCTCTCATCCTGAAAACACTTACACACTCATTTTTACTGGAAACTCAGTATGTAAGCATTTACAGAACTGTGACAGTAGAGTATATAATACTCGGATCTATTACAAACGACTTATTATAAGACATACTTAACCTGCACTTGAATTGAATTGCAGTTCTAGTATTTAGCATTGTTATGTACTCTCAAAGTGTGCAAGCTCCCAGCTTGCCAAGAGCTCTTGAGGGTTGCCATGGTACTTATCATCACCTCAAACACTGTCTTCACAAGCAATTCAGTGAGGCAGGTAACAATTCCTGCACGACCCTAGATATAGCAGATGATGCCCTGCTCAGCAGGAAGTTCTCCATGTTGTCTTGAAAGAAGCCCACTGGTGAGAGTGATTTGCAAATAGTGGAAACAGCTATGCAACTGCTGAGCACCAAGAGCTGATGCCAAGACAGCATAGACTCCAGATGTGCTGCATTAGATAAAGTCAGACTTTGCTTTCTCTTGCAGTGGTGAAAGAGCAGTCCAACAGCACACGTTAATATGTGGCTACGATGAGGTGGTATTGCATTGTTGGGTTAATGTACGTCAGCACAGGGGTGCAGTACTTTAGGGAAGGGGTTTCAGTTTTTGGCGAGGCTGGATTTGGAGTCTGTTTGCTCCTCCTGGATAGGAATTCGAAAACTCTTTCTTTCTGGAACAAAGAATAAAGAAAATGTCATATAATCTAAGTGAAGAAGGAGAAAAAAACCCACCCTAATGTCTCTTCTAGTTTGATGGACTCATTCAAGACTGGGAACAGATTCTGGGGTATTGCTTGGGCATCCAACAAGCAATGGAATATCAGAGAACTAAGATAAATCAAGAGAAAGGATACATTCAGAGTTTTCAGGAGATCTCTGTCTAGTGTCTATAGGAAAAGTGGCGAGTGCCAATGATGTAGCTAGGTTGGAATGGCTCTTGGTGCAGAAGACATAATGGACCCAATTTGCTCCTTCCAAGTGACAGGGGACGTAGGTACATCAGGGACTGTGCTTCCCCAAGCCCTCCCCTCAGACTCATCAACCCCGGTGCAGCTGCACCATCTGCCTCGGCTACAGCTACCGCCTCACTCCCTGGGTTCTAGATCGGCCCCTGTGGTCAACTGGGAGCGCCTTGCTGGAGGTCCCCCGGGTTTCCCAAGGGGCCATGCAGAATAGGGTGTTCTCGGTGGCCAAGCTGCGCCGCTGGAATTCCCTCCCGGTGGGGACACGTCAGGCACTGGACCTTCCGGCCTTCTATAGGAACTGCAAAACCTGGCTGTTCTGTCAGGCATTTGGCGAGGGAGAAGGGTAGGGTTGGTAGGGGCTGGGGAGGGAGGAAGGGGGGGTCATTGTTTGTGTTTTTTATGCTGTATGTTTTTATATTGTGTTTATATTATATTATAGACCGCATCTAGTTCTGTGTTCTGTACAGCACACTGTACAGCACAGTTCTGTAATAATAATATTATGTTGTTAGCTGCTCTGGGCCACCTGTGGTGGGATAGAGCGGGATATAAATTTAGTAAATAAATAAATAAATACATACATACAGCTATACCCTTGGTCAGTGCTTGAATGTCCTATAAACATGGCTCAACTCTGTGAGTCACATCACCCATTCATTTTGAGGATGTGAACCAAGGCATCACAACATCAGGAAGCATCTCATAAGGTTACCCAGAACTCAGAAGGATCAGCAGTAGAGACTCACCTTGGTAATGATTCATGACAGGTCCCCTCCTTTTCTTGTTCCTGGTTGACTGGATAATGAGTAGGAGAATGGACATTCCAGAGACAAGAAACAATGTCAAACAAATAAGGATGAGTGATAAGGATCCTGGGAAATACAGAAAAAACATCTATATTAGAGCTGGTCAGGAAACTTGCTTCCCATCCTACCAAAAAGTACTGAGAGATGTACTGAGAGATGGAGACAAAGTAGTTCAGATGTTCTCTTTTATTAGATCAACTTTTGTTGGGTGAGGGTATGCAAGTTTTCGGAACACACATGGCGCTCTTTTCACATACTTTAGGATCCTGTCATCATGCCTTAAGTTGGCAAACAACTGGGCTTTGCTGTGGTGGGCCCCTCGGTGTGCAACTCGCTCCCTCCCAATGTCCATCTCACTGCCTCCCTCCTTGTATTCAGAAAGCACCAAGAATTTTTTATTCTCCAGATGCTTTTGGAGGATCCACTGCTAGTTCCTGTTAATGCATTTTGTCCTCCCCCTTTACATGGAATTAAAACGGGATTTTAGGTTGCTTTACTGTATTTTATTATCAGTTTTGTGAGGTACTTCAAAGTGCCGTTCATAGTGTATAAATAAAAATAAAAATTACTACTAACTGCTATACCAGTACTACCCCCATTCTGCATTTCACAGCTACAATTAATCCTTGAAGTTACAAATGCCAAAGTTATAACTTGGTCAACCAAACCTTTCACAGACCCTAAACAAAGCTCTTTCATCTGTGCTGTTTTCTCCCCTCACCAAAACATTTAATTCTGTGGTTTTGCTACAAATTTAATTTGGTGTTAAGTTAACTTTGTGATGTGCGTGCTATCAGGAGCCATTTTAGGTTCAATGATTACTCTCCAAATTTCAGCATTTTTCTTCAGGATACTATAGTTCTAAAGCATTACAAACCATAATTATGAATGCTTCATCAATGGGCAGCTGCATGAATTTCTCAACACCAAGTAGTGTTCAGAGTTGCAACCATTTCAAATTTTTATACCACCTCTATTCTCAACATAACTTCAAGATTCCCCTGAATAAAAGATCAATGAATTCTCATGTTGCAGCATCGGTAGTAAACATCCAAGCTGGAAGCAGCTCAGAACCTGGAGCTGCCCCGTAGCCTGCCCCTCGCAGCCACCTCATGCAGGCTCTGCAAGGACCCTAGCAGACAGGCTGGCAGTTCCCCCAGCTGTGGTCCACCCACACATCTCCCCCCCTCCCCCCACCACAGAGTTGTGATTACTCCCACAACCGCTCTAGGCTGCAACTGCGACTGTGGTGGAGAACATGTCCTGCTCAGTGCTCACCCATCAGATGTGTGGTGGCCTGGGGCAGCGCATTGCCCTGGTTCAGGCCAGGTTACCCTGCACGGCATGCTCAGCCTTTCTGGGGATGACACCGTGCAGAGCTGCACAGGGCCAAACTGGGGCAAACATCTGGTGGTCACCCTTAACATGGTAAGATAATTCCAGGGCAAAGGGGGGCAAACATGGGGCCCCGTCTCATCTATTAACATCCATAGAGCTATTGTAGCCTAGTGGAGAAGGTGTTAGACTTGGATTTAGGAGACCAGGGTTCAAATCCCATTACAAATCCTAGCCGGAGTCTTTGGGCAAACAACTATCTCTGAGAGCAAGTTACAACAAACAGCGTTAGATCAAAAGTAACCACTTCTGGTTAATTAAAAAGTCTAAGTAACTACTTCATTTTGGATACGGTTCTCACTGCAGCTGCACACAGGTGAAGTTACTTCACAAGCTCCCCCTAACGGTCATGGCAAACAAGATTAAACCAAACACTGAATGGGTTTGCACTACATCCACTTTGAATTAGAAAGGAAGAATGTAATTATTTTTAGGAGTAATAACTTGGATTCAGAGCTCTTGATGTGTGAACAATTCACAAGTAAGAGAGATTTAAGGTCTAACTTAGAGATGAACAGTCACTCACATAAATGGGTACACCCGTCAAATTTTGTGGTATCCGAACCATCTCAGGCAATATAAATAGTACCCATTTATTGTTTGATAAATTAGTTACCTAAATTACCAAGTTATTTTATTAAATTACTAGTTTTTGCCATTGTGCCAAATTACCAATTCGTTGTTTTCCATTTTGCGCCACTGTATTGAGTCAAGGACTTGTAGAGGCAGTGCCATAGCAAAAAACCACTTTACTATTGACCAATGGGTATAGATAGGGGCTGTCTCATTTGTTTGTTTTGTTTTGGGGGAGGGGGACGCTGTGGCCATGTGCACACTTTGGGCTGGGATGAAAACCCAGACATTAATGATGAAACATGGAAAGTCGGTAACAGAAAGATGATACAGTAAGTTGGAATCAGCCAGTGAGTCGGTAATGGTAATAACAGGTAATTCAGGTAGCTGGTTACCCTTCTCAGTATGCAGATATTGATCAGGTAACCAATAGTCTACCCAAAATTGTGGTTATTACTCGTGGGTACCAAATTTGCTATACAAAAACAAAGAAGGATAGGTGAAACTATTTAATGAAATTCCAAATATGCTGTATGCATGTCAAATATGCAATATACAAAAAACCATTTAGATATTAGTGATGTATATCCAGCTCTATATAATCCAAATCCTGAACATGCTAGCACATCTAGCCATATGTCCTATATTATCCACACACTTCTAAAATCCACACTTCAACTTATGACATTAAAAACAACAACAAACGCATTTCATTGTCGAGAGGTTGCAGTCAAAGGTGGTTAGCAGAAAGACACTGCCAGGGAAGAGAGCAAACAAGAGATACACGAACCAGTATTGAAAAAGAAAAATAGCACCTGTCTTCTTGGGGAGGTGATCATTGAGGTCTCTCTGTGCTCTACAACCGGAAGTTGGGGAGTATAGGATTGACAAAGAGTTAAGCTCGTGTGAAGTCAGGATGAAGTGAAGTCTCTCCTCTCCCTGTATACCATGAGAATCACACTGAAGAAGGGTTTTACCCGAAACGCATTTGTGGTGTTGTTTTTAATATCTTAAGTTGAAGTGTGGATTTTAGAAATGTGGGGATAATATAGGACATATAGCTAGATGTGCTAGCATGTTCAGAATTTGGATTATATAGAGATGGATATACATCACTAATATCTAAATGGTTTTTTGTATATTGTATATTTGACATGCATACAGCATATTTGGAATTTCATATTTGGAGTTTCACTATCCTTCTTTGTTTTTGTATGTCAGTGGGTCACCACTGGATAGGTGGAAGTGCTGCCAAGGACTCCGGGGTGGGGTACCAAATTTGCTACCCATTTCAGCTTTAGCTTTAATTTCATTGAAGTATCTTCTTCTTGGGAATGTGCCCTTAGTGCCAGTTACTCATCTGTAAAATAGGAATAATGACAGCTGACCTCATGGGGTAGCTATAAGAGTGAACTAGATAAGGATTGGAAAAGCACCTTAAACAATGAAAGGTCTATATGAATGATACATAATAATGTTTGTCTGCAATCTTCAAACTGCTTATTCAAAAATAGTCCCCATTGACTTCAATGGGACTGCTCTGAAGTAAGTAGTTTGAAGATTGTGGCCTTGAGCTTCAGAGAAATCCTCCAATGGAACTTGTGAAAACAGGTGAGGTGACACGTTTAGAGAAGTGGGCAAAAAAGCAATTGGCAACAGCATTACAGCTAGGCAGGAGAGGGTCTGAGATGGTTGCCAGGATTTAACAGAGAAGATTCAAATTTATCCCATTTTCTTACCCCAATTAGTTTCAACTGGAGACGATGTGCTGATGCGATTGGTATGAGTAATCTTTTTAGGCACAGAGGGTGTAGGTTCTGTAGTTGATCTGTTGTGTCTATGGCTGGAGGCGGAGGCCTGCAAGGTGGAGGTCTTCATGGTGGTTGTTACTCTTTGAGGTATGGGCATCGGTCTCACTTGATCATCACAGATGGCGTCTTCTGTTTTTGTGCCATTTCGTAGAGTCTTTTTGCCTTTAGCAGCACAGCTGCCAGTTGCAAAAACGGGGGGGGGGGGGATTGAAGGAAACATTTGAACAGATTACTAGGAGCCCATTAACAAAAGAAGAAGAGATGGGATTTGACATCTGAGGGAGCTTCTAGAAATATTGGCGATTCCAGTCAGCTTTAGTCTGGAAATTCCAGACTAAAGCTGAATGGGTAACTAAATTGCTACTTGTGGGCAATTCTGTAATTTTGGGAAATAGTACCTGATTTCTGACTTTTTACCAATTACCAATACGGGTATTCAACTTCCTGAAGTGCAGGAAATACCATTGCAATTTACCAACTTTCCATGTTACCAGTTTCCCACATTACCAAGTTTCCATCTGTTGGTAGTGAAATACAGAATAAACCAGAGTAGCAGAGTAATCCAGCCCACAGAGAATGCAGACAGAAATCAAGGTATTACATTGGGAATGGAAACTGATGAAACAGCTACAAACAGTAAATGGTAACGTTGGAAACAGGTAAGCATTTGCAAGAAATGGGAAATTGATCAGGAAGTTGAGGAGTACTGCTCATTTCCCAATTTGACCGAGACTATAATGGGTACTGCCATTTTGACAGGAATTTTTGTTTGTGCAGATATTCATTTCAGCCCTGTTTCATGCCTGGTAACTTTGGAGGGTGGATAGAGGGTCTGGAGGATGCAGAGCTTGTATGCATGCTCCTAGCCTTGGTAGAATTTTGAGGGTCCTCTCCTCCCCAGAACCACTACTGAATGGAAACATTCTTTCCAATAACCACCAGGCAAAACACAAAGGCTTGCATCTAATGTGGTTGGGATGGGTGATACGTACTTGGTCCAGGGTTGACACATGGTGTCAGTGCCTCCAGTGGAAAAATACCCATCTTGACAGAGGGAGCATTCTGCAAAAGAAAGGCAAGGAAGAATTCACAGCTGCCCAATACAGATTTTAGGAAAAGCAGGTTGATGAGAAGAGTCTGAGTGGGAAAAAAGTATCTAGAAGTATGTTGCAAAAATGATTCTGTCTCCAGTGCCCCAGAAGACTGAACAAGAGGGGAAATGGACTTAAATTGCAGCAAAGTAGATTTC
Organism: Sphenodon punctatus; assembly: GCA_003113815.1. Taxonomy (NCBI): domain Eukaryota; kingdom Metazoa; phylum Chordata; class Lepidosauria; order Sphenodontia; family Sphenodontidae; genus Sphenodon; species Sphenodon punctatus. Next base: position 705,839 of record QEPC01000824.1, on the reverse strand, counting down.
AGTTAGATATTAGGGGGAAACGTCCTAACTGTAGGGATGGGCGAACACATCGCGGTTTGGGTTCGGTTCGGTTGCGTTCGGTTCATCCGCGTTCGGTTTGTCCGTTCGGCTAGTTCGCCGAGTTCGGGTTTGGCTGTTCGGTTCAGTCGTCTGAACAGGCCGTTCGGTTAGGCCGTTCCGCTGTTCGGTTCGGCCGTTCGGGAAATGTTGTTATGGGTGGTTTTTTGGTTTTATATGGTTTTTTATTGGGTTTTATATAGTTTTCTTTTGCTTTTTATTGGGTTTTTTTGTTTTTATATGGGGTTTTTTTATTTATTTATTTTTATCTAATAAATATATCTATCTACACTAAATCTAACTGCTATTAACTATTCTAAATGCTATGAACTAAATGGATTATCTAATAAGTACACAGACCTACTCCTACAAACACTAAAACTA
>QEPC01000824.1:668934-684115 GCA_003113815.1 Sphenodon punctatus | reverse complement strand
CGCGGCATTCTGCACCAGCTGCAGCCTCCGGACCAACTTCTTGGGCAGCCCCACGTAGAGCATGTTGCAGTAATCCAGCCTCGAGGTGATGAAGGCATGGATGACAGTGGCGAGGTCAGAGTCAGAGATACAGCCAAAGCTGCCGGACAAGATGTAACTGCCGAAACGCACTCCCCGCCACGGCCACAACCTGAGATTCCAAGCTGAGCTGTGAAATGTAGAGCACACTCAGACTCCGCGCTTGAAAGACCACGGGAGGGCGAACCCCCCCCCCCAATAAGAGGAGATTCAACCACCCCTAGGCCCCCCAAGCCCTCGCTCACCAACATCACCTCCATTTTGTGAGGATTCAATTGCAGATGGCTCAATACAAATACTTCACCCCAAGCACAGCCATAAACAAGAGGAAATAAGATCACAGTAGAAACATGGTTACCGCTTTGCCTATTATTGAAAGTTAAAAGATGTGTTTAACCTGCTTTGTTCTATATGTGTATCTTTTATACAGGCCTGACAAATGGGAGGAATGGGGGCACAATTGTATCATGCCCCCAAGTTCAGCCCTCCCCCCCCTCCATCTTTAATGTATATCTCTTGATATACATTAAAAATATGAGTAAAACCATAAATGCAATTACTATATGTAGCGGTAAACTACCAGTACGGTCTCCAAAAACTGATGTATAAACCATATGACAGGGAAAATGGGAGATAAGGGGGATCCAGCTACCAGGATATACCGAGGCCCCAAATTTTTCTTAACACATCTGCCTATGACAGACACAGAACCTACAGAGTCTCTGCTACACCTTTGAAAACGCTTGACGCAACCCCTTCCCAATTAAAAATACTGTACACAAAGTCACTGAAGGTTTTTAATTATTTTATTTAAAAGTGTTCTAGATCCACCCTTCCAGAACTCAGCATTTGCCGTTATCTGGAAAAATAATCTCTGCCTACAGGCCTGCATTAAGCGGATATAAGTTTGAACCTGAAAAGAATGACATTCCTTGCTAATGAGACAGTTGAGAGGGAGGCATTGCTGTACTTGATTCATGCTGCTCCTTTCCCCCCACCCCAGGCATGAGGTTTTCTGAAACCTTAAGACAGAGATGTTTTTCCCCTGCTCCAGTTTCCTTTGAAACGTCCACCTTAAGCAAACAAAAAACCCACCACTGTCCCCTTTAAACAGCAAGCTGGAACCAATCTCTTTTAGCTATTCCCAGTTCCTCCGTATGCCCCCTATCAAAAGCAACCTACCTGCTTCTGACGTTGGAAAATCCAGATTTTGTGAATAGAAAAACGCTCAATCAGGCTTCGCTCTCCAGTTTGCCACATGACTAAAATCACATGTGCCTCCATGCCCTATTCATCTTGATAGAATTAAACTGGCCTCTATAATTTAACAGAAAGTCACAAAACAGACTTCATTTAACAGGGGCTCATTTACCCAACACATTATGATAAGGTCAAAGGCGTGATTTTAGTGTGTTGCCTACGATAGGCCAACACAGGTTATAGTGGTCATGTAAACAGGCTAGCACATTTGAGCATATGTAGCTAAGTACTACTCAGGGTATCTTGTTTACCTCCTGGAGCCAACACAACCTTCAGTCATTTTAACGTATCTTGGTCAGCAAATTCTGGCTAAAGCTTGTTAAAAAGCACCCCCAGCTAATCACACTTTAGTTAGCGGTCAGATAGGTAAAACCTTAGATGTGGGTGGAATACACAAATAGCTTCAGGATGACATCATGGAACACCACATTCAAACTGCAAAATAAGACACGCAATACATTTTAAAAAGGATTAAATATTATATTCTACTTCAGTTCAATATGCTGGTATGTTTTTATTTGGATAGTGCACGATTAGGAAATTCTTTAAAGGCAAGGCTGAATTGTAATTTCAGGCAAATACAGACTGTGAAACCACACAAGGCCCCATGTGTCTTGGGGGGGGAGATGAAGGCTGCAAGGGCCCCACAGTATATTTAATTTATTTATATATATTTAAAATTATTGCTACCCTGCCCCTCCTGCCACAGGCAGCTCGGGGTCCATGCTTCAAATGACATGAATGTGAGGAGTGCCTGGCATAAAATATGGGCTCACTGGGCCTCAAATGCAGGGAGCCCCAGACCCTGGGGAACGCACTGTAATTCAGGAGATGGGCACCGCCGATAACACACTAATAATTTACAGGGCTTACAATCCAGAGAACTATGACCCCTGAAGGGGAACGCCATGTTAAACTGAGCCTCAGAAATGTTAATTATGGTAACGTTTCCCTTTTTCAAATGGACGAGTCAGCGTGTGTCCGTCAAGCATTCATTCCTATGTTAGGAAGGGGTCCACGCCACTATTTCACACACTGCGCCAACTTCCCTGGATCCAGCATTCTTTATTTCAAACAGTTTTATGGCGTGACATTGGCCATTTATATAGAATAGGTGCTTTCCAATGAGAGTTTCCCCCATGTGCCTTGAATTCCACAATACATGTATCTGGAATCAGGCTACACAAGACACGTCCCCCACCCCTGCAAAAGCCAGTTGCAGTCCAGATTTGGCCCATGGGCCAAGGGTTCCCACCTCTGCTCTATGTAGATTTCATCACTAAACAAAATGCTTAAAAATCTCCCAATCCCTTTACAGTGGTAGGCTTTTGAGCATGCACTTTTCATAGAACACTACTGGCATAGATGAGCAAGGGTGGAGTTAAAGCATTAATCACTGGATGAGAGGGTCAACCACTAATTCACGAGACTTTGAGGTCTCTGGAAGATGAATATATAGCACATTATGTGGCAGACCTAAAGGATATGCGGAAGAACATAAGAAAATGCGAAGACTTTCTGAGAATAAGTTTACCAGTTATGAAATACCACAGATAGCAGCAGTAAACCCACAGCATAGAATCCTAGGGACAACAATGCAACAACCCACTTGTTCCAGGACGGAGCACCTTTTAGAAGTTCTCAGACAGAGGACCAACGATTCTAGCCTAAAACAAGTCTGTACAGCCAACTCGGTACTCGGCAGTCCAGATGCTCCCTCCCACTCGGACTCTTTTGGAAATTAAGATCACAGACCTCTTGTTATTTATGAAAGACTGGGACTGTGGTAGCAACCCCTGCCAATTATTTCAAACATCTATCCTATATGTAGTACTATAATGTGTTTTTTAGTTTCTTGTAAGCTGGCAGGAGGTCTTTGTAGTTCTGTGTGATTTCCTGCCAGATATACTGCCAGCAAATACATACAATTTTTTTTACTATGCATGTCAGACCAGTTAATTTTCTTACACTGCAGAGTTCTCAAGGGCTCCATGTATAATTTTGCACAGTAAGGGTCCAATCCCTAGGAACCAAACATCTTGATTTCCAACCACATTGCCTCATTTCCAAAAAATAAGCAACAACTATGGTGGGGATATGGAGGGACTTGCTTATGCTACAGACCTGCACAGCTGGATATCAGGTCAAGCAGCTACAAACCACCATAGAACATCCTGGTTTGTGTACAAATACTCCACACAAGCATTGTCAAGGCCTATCGCTTGTTGCACCTTTTCCACAACTAGCACAAGCCACCAGAGCATCTGGATAAGGGTCTCTGCTGAGCGCATCCCTGGAGCCGCTCCTCCATCGGGCTCTCCTGCTGTGCTGGTGGTCGTGGACTACCTGTGGAGGGAAGAGAACGTGAGGGGACATTAACTGGCTTGGTTCCCCCTCCCTCCCTCCCCCCCCCCCGGCGTCCGGAAGTGCCGGGGGATTTAAATCCAGCAACGGCGGCTGCGCCGTCGGTTGCGAGCCGAAGGGTCGCGGCCAAAGGGCATGGCCCTTTGGGGGCGGGAGGGGGGGAAAGGCTGATGGAGGGGGAAAGTGGAAAGTTGGAGGGGGAGGTGGAGAAGGGGAAGCAGGAGGGGGTAGTGGCTCAGGCTGCTCCTATTGTCCCTTTTGGGAATACAATTAAGGGCTCGGAGGGGGGATCGATGGTAAGGGAAGGAAGTGGAGGGGGATTGCCCATTGGTGGTGTGCTGGGATGGGCGTTAGTGAGAGGGAGGGGATGAGTGTGAGGAGTATAGTATGACCACTGATGTGGAGTTGGTGGGACCACCTCCCCCCGGTGAGAGAGGGGTGGAGGTGGTGAGGCATTCCCTGGTGGCAGCAGGGGAGGTTGTGATGTTGTGTGGGATCTCCCCCGTTGTGGTGGGGGAGATCATAGAATGGGACATTGGGTGAGTCATAAGGGGTGGGTTGAGAATTGGTTTTTTTTCTTGTGATATTGAGATTGTATATTGAGTATTGTGTTATATTGTTGGGCTTTTGAGATTGTATATTATGTAAATGCTTATGTGACAATGACTTGGGCTCCCTGTGTGGATTGCCCATGAATGTATTTTCTTATGTTGTAATGCCGCCTCGAGTCTTCGGAAAGAGTGCGGGGTATAAATAAATATGGATATGGATATGGATAACCACTGCTGAAGGCTGTGCCATGAACATTTGTACAGCACAACTCACTTGTCTGAGATGCATACTGTACACTACAGGAATCTGGCACATCAGCAACTAAATGCCTGTCTGTGCTATAGTAGGTCTTCTTCACTTGTAGCCAGTTCCACTTCACTCCTTGCTTTCAGACTGATTGACCCACAAAAGGACTGCAGCAGCTAAGTGAGGGGGACACGACCATGTGGCAAGACAGAGGGTGTCCATGGGCTGGATCCCCTCACAACTATTTGCCAATGGGCTGGATTGTACACAAATCTCTCATTGTGGAGCCAGTGTACACTATTTCTATCGTGCAGGGGTAGTCAAACCCTGTTTATTTATCGACAAAAACTGTAACAGTTAAAAATACTGAGTTTGGAACTGTTGTTGCATGATATTCTGGACACTGATGTTTAAAAATACTGATATTTAATAAAACTGGATTTTAAGGCCATGGGCCAGACGGAACCAATCGCAGGCAGGATTCTGTCGGTGGGCCACCAGCTCCGATGTGAGAAATGCCTGTTCAGCTACTGTTGTGTAGACCACACGTCCTCTTCTAATGATAGTGAAATAAACATCACAATGTGGACATATGATGACACGTTTATAGTACAACTAAAAATAATTTAAGAACCTGGTTGTAAAATGTTTGTATCATACTTAAATTACTACAGCTTCCCCAATGCTGGGCGTCTGCTCACATCCTGTGTTTCCATTTGCTGTTTCTTTCATCTGGAGCGACTTACGAACAGCATAAATGCTCAGTAATTTACAAAGCACAGAGAGAGAAAAAAACACAGAAGAATGAACATAAAACCCCCCAAACACACAAACCACTAAACAAAAAAGAGCAACGTTTCAGATAAAAACCACACACACCAATACCAGGATTTACATTATATTAAGAGAATAAATTTGATCAAATATAACATCTTCATTTTTACAGCATGGATGACGCTGAATCATGCAGTTTCCAAGTGGATAAGACCCTCATCTGTTAACTCTTCCCAGAGATCCCTCCTCCCCCCAAATAGATTAAATTAATAAGGTAATCAAAAACTTTTAGGAGTTTGGAATTGCCTCTGGTAAATCCACAGTGTAGTTTAGAGTGTGGAATATTAGTAAAACCAGCAAAGCAGATCCAAGCTCTGCTACAACATTCATAGGCGTGTAAGCATCATCAGTATGTGTAATGTAGGGAAACGGCTCTATTGAGTTAACTAAACAAAAATAGATGAAGCAGAGTTTGGATTTCAGTTTGCTTTCACACGGTTCGTCATTCTAAAAGCTGGATTCAATTTTTGCTCAATGCGGCCTCCTGGAAGTTTCACAGGCTGAAAAGCCCTCACCACAAGAGGCAAACCATGCTTGGAAATGAAAGTGATGAAAATTAGCACCTATGACACAGTGGCAGAAAAGCCACAGTTTCAGCAAGATTTTATTTCCTCATGCATGATTAACTAGTTTCTAGTGTGCTTCAGTCAGAAGAATTTCACTTTAATATTTCAGAGACACAATATCCAAAAAGGAAATGATCTTTCAGCTTGCTAGAGCAGTATTGGAGGTTATTAAATTGCTTTGGTCTCCAACACTGGATATTCAATGCCCAGGATTGAGATGTGGTGGGGAACAAACAGAAAGGGTTATGAACAACCAAAACCATTTGAATACATTAGAGGTTTAGCAAACTATGGTCCTTTCAGTAGTGTAGCTGTTGCCAGCAGGAAGCTAAAAAGTTTAAAGCATTAACAGTCTCTGCTACATTCGGCTGCTGAAGGATTGCAACAAGACTTATTCCTCTCTAGCCAAATGCAATGGCAGATAGCAAGGATAAACTACTTAGTTGTGGTAGTGACTGAACAGCTTTAAGAGCATGTTCTCTAATTTTAAGAGGGGCAGTATTAATGTGAAGCAAGCCAAAATCTAAATCCTGTCTATACTGTGGGGCACTGGTGGTACAAGTACCTCAGTACAAATATCTAGAACCAAAGTGTAATTGGTGTTCACCATCTTGGCATGGGATGGAGCCTGGAAATCTGAAGTTTTGGACAGACTTTTCCACCAGCCCAAGAGGGCATGCATGCACGCTTCTAAGGTAGAAGCTTTCAGTGGGAGGTGCTTTCCCACCTCCTCCCCTAATATGAAGATGATCTGGAAGCCTCCCTAGGCAACCTTTGATAGAATGGCAACCACTGCTGGCTAAACTAGAACCTCAGACCTTTTGTACTGCTACATTTTCTACAAACCTAAGGAGTGTAGAGAGAGGAGGAGAAAGATTATGATACAGTGAAGGCCACAATACCTGGTTGATAATTGGAAAAAAAGTTGTGAGCAGCATATCATACCAGCAAATAAGAGACTTGGCTGTTTCGTGTCTAAAAACAAATGCCAAGACAGTCTAGTAGACCGTGGACTGGATTGTCACAGAACAGTGCCTAAGATTTTGCCCCCAGACACCCAGAGGTGAGTATGGCTGATGGGGAGACATGAAAGCAAGGGCCAAGTCACAGGCAGTTGGCCCACAGTACCAAAGGGTTAAGAGGATGGCCCAGCAGCAGGGTACATACCACACTATCACCCAGATGCTGTCACAGACCAGGAGAAGATTCCACAAAATGTAGCTCTCATCAGCCCTCAAGATCATAGTATGAAGACAGGGGAAGCGGCAGGAGATGGAGAGTACAAAAACTTCAGAGGTACTACGTGCCTCCTTCATTAGCTATTGCTGACACAAAGAAAACAGCCACATTCAAACTCCACAGCTGAGCCCTCTGGTTGGCCAAACCAAGACCCAGAATTGTAATACATAAGTCGCCCCCACTAAACCTGGCGGGATGGGAGGGGATGAGCAGAGCTGGCTCTGAACTTTGCTTCACATTGGACCTTACTCCCAGATGAAGCCTACAGTACATGTTGTGTAGGTGGAGGACAGAGAGGGTTGTGTAGTATATCTGAGTCAGCACGTGGGGAGAAGTGGGTGGGAGCCACCTGGGCAGTAGGGACATCACTCAGAAGAGCAAAAAGGGAATATAAATTAAGGATTGCTGAAATTACAGTCTAGTCAATTCATTTTTGAGGAGACAGGTGTGTATTCTAATTGGATACAATTTACCACTTGCTTTCATGATCTGAAAGATGCACATCACACAATCTAAAAGGAGAATAAGCTGCTCTTAGCTGGCTCAGCTTATCAAGCCACCAATAGTTCTCCTCAAATGCTGTCAAGATAGAAACATTTGAAACAGGATTTCCCTTCCCCACCCTCCTTTAAATCAAGGCCACAACCCTCAAATGTTAATCATGGTCTTCAGAAATCAGCCACTCGGAAGGTAGCAAGGAATTTACATATCGAAGGATGCCTTCCAGAGTTATAATTAGCCTAAGGCAGCTGGAGCTGTAAAAGCTGTAGAAGGTAGTTGTGAATTGAACTTGTCCAGTTCCCGCCTTAATTATGGCCCACTCCTCATCTGTAGCAAAGGCAAGAGAACAGCAGTTCTTCTAGATGCACGGCATGTGTTTTGGTTTTTTTAAGTCTAGAACACCACACTGTGCACACAGGACAGAGAGATAGCAGCAAGGTAACTTCCTTTGTTTTTGGAAAGCAAGAAGGTGCTTCGGAACTCTGCAGCAAGCCTGGATCAGAACTCCTCATGGACATTGCGTGCGTAGTCCATAAGCTTGCTGCCAGTGAAGTATTCGCTGTACTTCAGGATCTCCTCAAGCTCCAAGTGATGGTTCTGATTCTCATCTGCTACAGCTATCATCTGCTTGGCTTCATTTAGGGCATTGTACTCATTCATGGGATCCATGTATTCCTACATCAGATTTTAAAAAAAAAGTAATTGGTTTGTATTACTGGGTGGTACTGAACTTCTATCAAAGTCAATCATGTCACATTCTCTCAACCACTCCTCTCTTTAGGTGCTACCTGAAGTCCACAATATCCCTACTGTTACCTAGTGGATAAGTTGTTTGATCCAGCAATAGGTCTCCGTGGCAACCTTAAGCCAACGATATAAAGAGATCTAGGTTTTCAGGCTCTACGTAAAATTTAGAATGAGGCAGCAAAGAGTCTCTAATCTGCCACTGTATTAATTTACCGGTAAAGACACTGCACCAACATAGCTTGCATGCCCCCATTTTGAGACAAATAAAATCTTGCAACTCCCAGATGGCTACAAAGATGTGCAACATGTATAAAATATCGATCAGGACTGTGAACTATCTGCACTAAAGGGTGACCCCACTTGGCGTCAGGTTTAAAAACCTATATTGCAACATAGCAAAACACATCTTCATTGAGATGTTCTTTAGGAATGCAGATTTCCAGGATCAAAAGAGAGCTCCCCCACTCCCCCCCAGAAGAGAAGCAAAAGGTTTTTTTTATTAGTTTTAAGCAATTACTGAATGGCATTTACTGATTGGATGAGACATGGAAAAGAAAAATATTAATTATTTGCAAGAACTACTCCACATTCTGTACTCAAAAATACACTGGTTTTGGGGAGAGAGAAATGTCATTCCTGACAATTATATATAGCTCAAGTAAAAAAGCAAACGTTTCTACTGGAGCATCTTTAAGGTGACAAGCAGTTTCTGGGAGATAAAATGGTTTAGCAGATTTGTGTGTGAAACAGAAGCCAGAATGAGCAAAATCAACACTTTCAAAATGAATGACCCAAGGCCAAAAAATGACAGCTTGCGAACATCCACTAGATAGAATTGTTGCAAATAAAAATGTCCATCTCATTTTCTGTATGAACTGAATTTCTCACAAGAATAGACAGTATCAAACTTTTGTTTCTGTTGAGTACTAAAAATGAAACAAGATAAAAGTTGTACAAGATCAGACTTTGAGTAGGGTAAAAAAAAAAAAAAGAGAGAAACTGTGTAAGAAAAACACAGCACTTGCAATCAATAGGTTGTGGGGCACCCTTTTGGGAGGCGATCTTGGGGCCTGAGCAGATGTAGTGAATGAATATTTAAATTCTGATATGCACAGGTCATTAAATAATACCCAGGACTTCAGAGGGGAAAACGTCTGTGGATAAGCTCGTTCAGATCAAATGTCCTATTCCCCCACCTCCAATGAAAGCTATGACATACAATGCCCCATGCTGTTTCTCCAACATTGTGCAATGGGTTGGCCTCATCGAGCTAGGTAGGAGGCAGCAATATCAGCACTTGGACTGAAAGCCTTAATATCTTTTCAAGAACATCCCCCCCCGCAAGTTGGTAACACGTCAGTTCCTCAGCACGAAACATCACAGTGCCTTGTGGATGAGGTGTAAAACCAAGCCTTTTATTATTTGCCAAGAGTCATAGCACTTTCGGGGGGGGGGGGGGGGGGGGGGCGAGAAGACAATAGAGACAAAGTAGTAGAGCAATATCTTTTATTGTAAGCTCTCGGGCAGGGACCGTGTCTATCTTGTTTTTTGTAAAGCACCAGGTACATTGCTAGCGCTATATAAATGCTAATAAATAATAATAATGCCTGCCAGGGCTATGCACTGTTAAGAAGATACAAGGTTCTATTCCACTGAAGGCTTCACATTTAACTATAGCACTATCCCTAGGTAACTTGTTTTGAGAGTCCTACTCAGGACAAAAATCCAGGCATGAGCCCAACTGTACCAGACCCAACCAGAGCCCAATGCAGCCAGGCTCTACCGAGCTCAGGCCTCCCCAGGAGAAGTAACAGTTTCCAGGTCACGAGAAGTAATAGTTTCACTCTATTCTGTGCTGGTGAGACTTCATCTGGAGTACTGTGTCCTGTTCTGGACACCACATTTTAAGAGGACATTGACAAATTGGAACGGGTTCAGAGGAGAGTGACAAAGAGAATTTGTCACCTACCTCGGTGAATTCTTTTCTTCTCCTGCTAGGCAGACAGTCCTCCGGATCGGTAGCTCCTCCTCTTGACCGACAGGGGGCAGAAGTTAATAAGACGATCTGCACATGCCTACTGAGCTACCCCTGCTCTTATCACCAGGAAGTCCCAAGCAGAGGACCAGCTCTTGTAGACTTAGAAAAGGACCAGACCTAACCCTGAACTTGAAAGAACTCTGAAACCAGGGAAGAGATAAGGTTCAACAGAACCAACCATTTATAAGGGACGTCGGGTAAGATGGAGAACGTCAAATATAAGGAAAGGGGAAAAAAACACTCCCCTAAACTAGCCAAGGTTGCTATTTGCTTGGGTGGGTCCAGAGGACTGTCTGCCTAGCAGAAGAAGAAAAGAATTAACCGAGGTAGGTGACCACTTCTCTTTTCTCCCACAGCTGCACAGTCCTCCGGATGGGACATACCCGAGCAGTAGGAACCCTAAGGGTGGGAACAAACAGCGCCAGAAGGATCTAGCACCGCCTGTAGAACCCTTCTACCAAAGGCTGCATCCGCCGATTGATAGGTGTTGATCTTATAATGCTTGACAAAGGTATGGACAGAGGCCCAAGTCACGGCCCTACAAATTTCGTCATACGAGGCTCTTGCCTTAAAGGCATACGAAGTGGCTTCCCCCCACACAGAGGGGCCAGATTTGCAAGGGAGGGAACTTCCCCTTGGCCTTATAATCCTCCATTATCGCCTGTTTAACCCACTTCGATATCAAGGACTTAGAAGCCTTGGTACCCCTTAGGCTTGTTCGCAAATTAATGAAAAGGGCTGTGGACTTCCTAAAGCCATGAGTCTGTGAGAGACAAATTTTTAACGTCCAAAGGGCGTCCAGGGTGTGTCACAGCTTCTCCTTTGCGTGCACTAGTTTCGGGCAGAAAGAAGGAAGCACCAGTTCCTGGGATCTGTGGAAGAGAGAATTACACTTTGGGATAAAGGCCTGATCTAATCTGAGGGTGACTGACTTGATTATGGAAAACACAGAAATTTTCCTCCATCGACAGAGCGCCCAACTCGGACATTCTCCTAGCTGATGTCACCGCAACCAAGAATGCCACCTTAACGGATAGCATATACAGAGATGCCTGACGAAGGGGGGGTTTAGTCAAAGCATCGAGGACCAGATTCAAATCCCAGGATGGGCACCTATGGACCACCGGAGGAGAGGCTGCCCTTAGAAATTGACGGACATGTTTGTGTGCCGAGAATTTCTTGTTGGAAACAGCATGCAGCACCGAGTTTAGAGCTGCCACTTGTTGAGCTAGGGTTTTATGCTTGAGACCCTTGTCCAAGTCTGCCTGAAGGAACTCTAAAATTTCAGGAATTGAGGCTTTACAGGGGTCCTGACCCCTAGCAACTGCCCACAGCGAAAAAACCTTCCAGGTTGCCCTGTAGGAGCACCTGGTGACCGGTCTCCTCAAGGCCAGGAGCGTCTTAAAGACTGCCTCCGAATACCCCTTCTGAGCAAGGGCTAGGCACTCAACTTCCAGGCTGTCAAATTCAGAGAATTCGCGCCCTTGTGGAATAAAGGGCCCTGGCATAGTAAGTCGTGTCTGGGCAGAAGAGAAATGGGGTCCTGTACGCTCAATTCCATGAGGTCTGAGAACCAAGGACGTCTAAGTCACCAATATAATTTGGACCCTCTTTCTCCTTATTTTTGCCACTGTTCTTGCAATGAGGGGAAGGGGCGGAAAGGCATACAGGAGCCCCGCAGGCCAGCTCTGGTTCAGGGCATCTGTCTTCATAGCTCCCCGGCACCGAAAACGTGTCATAAAAAGGTCTACTTGCGCATTCTAGGGGCTGGCAAAAAGGTCCATCGCAAGAGAGCCAAAGGACAGAACCAGCTGTCTGAAGACCTCCCTGTTCAGGGACCATTCGTGGGGATCTACCTCCCTCCTGCTCAACCAAGTCAAATGATAATTGTTTGTGTCCTTTATGTGCAGCACCTTTAAGGACAGAAGATGGGATTGAGCCCAGTTCAGAAGTCTCTTGGCCTCGGGCTGGAGGGCAGGGAACCTCGAGCCTCCTTGGTGGCTCACATAAGGCTTTTGCCGTAGTATTGTCTGTGTAAACAAGCACGTGTGAATTGAGAAGAACTGGCGAGAAGTATTGGAGAGCGAGGCGAATCGCTCTCAGCTCTAGAAAGTTGATACTCCCTCCTGGTCACCTCTGACCTGGACCAGAGGCCCTGGGCTGAGTGGTCATCCAGGTGAGCTCCCCAACCCGTTAAGCTCGGGTCCGAGGTGAGGATCTTTCTGAGGGGTTCCACCAGGGGAACTCCCCTTGCAAATCTTTCGCTCTCCAACCACCAGGACATGGGGGATTCTGGGTGGTTTGGAATCCTTACCCATGGATTGTACCCGCTCATGAGCTCTCTTTGAAAAGGCCCAAGAAGCTGCTGCAAGGGTCTGAGGTTGAATCAGACCCACTGGAGCTGCTTGGAGCATGATACCAGGAGACCCAGTAGCCCCGCCAGAGTTATCTGCCTCAAATGTTGACTGGCTCCCAGTAAGTAGATCAAAGAGTGGATCTTTTCTTGCCTTTTGGGAGGAATGAAGATGGCGCCTAAAGAAGTATCTATCACCACCCCCAGATGCTCTATTCTGCGGTTGGGAACCAGTTGGCTCTTGAGGACGTTCACTATAAAGCCATGGTGATTCAGGTATTGTATCCCCTTGGCAACATCCGCTGAAGTCCTGTCCTGGGAAGGAGCCCTGACCAGGAGGTTGTCTAGATAAGGGTAAATATGTATCCTCTCCCTGTGCAGATTTGCTATGAGTGTGATGAGTCTTGGAGAAGGTTCGAGGGGCCTAGGAGAGACCGAATGGCAGCCCTTGTACTGCCAATGGCTCTGGGGTAGTGGAAGCGGAGCCATTTCCTGTGCGTTGAAAGAACTGGGATGTGCAAATAGGTCTCGGCTCTGGCAGATGGATTTCACCATCGCCGTCTTGAATTTCTGGGGTTTCACACATTTGTTTAGTGCATTCAAATCCAGAACGGCCCTCCATTGGCCGGACTTCTTGGCCACTAGAAAGATTACTGAGTATAGGCCGAGGCTGACTTCCCCAAGAGGAACCTTCTCTATGGCCCCTAAGGACCGTAATCTGTTTAGCTCCGTGGACATGACGAGGTGCTTGAGGGGGTTTGTGGAGACTGGGGAAAGCAAGAACCGTTCCCTGGGGGGGGGCTTTATAATTCTACCGAGTAGCCTTGGCGATACCCAGGCGTCCGAGATTGACTTTTCCCAAATGGCTGAGAAAGCTTGAAATTTGCCCCCTATCTCCACGTCCCCTTGCCCATCATACCTGTTTGCTGGACTGACCGAGATGGACTCTTTTGGTTTGAATTTGCCAGCTCCACACTGCCTCCACCCTCTAAAACGGAAGGACTGCCTGGGGTCTCTTTCATTTGATTGATTTCTCCTAGCAAAGGAGGGAAAGGAGCCGCCATACCGAAAGGTTGGAGAGCGAAAAGGTTTTCTTTTTGTAAGGAATTGTTGGAGGGTTTTGGTCTTAGTTTTATCGGTGGCAACGGCCAGCACCTTGTCTAAAGAAGATCCAAATAATTTAAACCCTTTATAGAGGCCCTCCACTAGCAGGTTTTTGGCTGTGGGGGTCTCCCTACCAGGAATGTAGCCAAACTCTCCTCCTTGCCGCTATGGTGTGTGCAACGGAACAGGCAGACCAGGAGAGAGCGTCCGTGGTGGCATCAGTCAAAAGAGCAACTGCCAACATGACGCGGGAGGAGAGAAGCTTAGCCTTCTTGTCCAAAATGTGCGAGGACTGCAGCTCATGCGTCCAAGACATCATAGCTCTGGCAACATAAGAGGAAAGGATGTTTACTCTAAGGGAGGCCATGGTGGAATCCGGAACCCTTCTCAGGACCCTTCTATGGCCCTATCCATGGGGTCCTTAGGGAAACAGTCCCCTTCAGTAGGAAACACTGTTTTCCTCGCTAGGGAGGGAGCAACGGCATCCACCTTGGGTTTTTTAAACAAGCCATCCTTTTTTCTGGAAAAGAAATAAAATGCCTCCTGGGCCGTGGTCATTTAAAAAACCCTCCCAGGGGACTTGCACTCAGAGAACACCAATTTTTCAAAGGCTCTGTTGATGGGCAACCCTTTATCCCTAGCCTGAACAGAAGGGATTAGGTCTCTGTCATCCTTCTCAGTCTGAGGAGTCTCCCCTAGAAGGTTTTTCCTGCAGGTGGAGAGTTTTGACAACTTGAGAGAAAGGTTCCTCTGTATACTGGGAGGGGAACTGTCTGTCCTGGTCTCTAGGATGAGGCAAGGACTCCTGGCAAGCTGAGGGAATCAGTGGCCAGTTCACCCAAACCCCCTTCCTCAGCAGAGCTGTCTGAAGGCTGAGGAGATTCCAAGGTGCAGATAGCAGCGTGACCTGCTGGACGAGGAGGGTTTCCCGCCTTTTTTAACTGCCTCTTTTTTGACCCAGTAGCCTTATCTTTTCCCTTGAATCCCTTTCTCTTTGATCTGCCCTGTCTGTCACAGAGCCAGGTCAGAGAGTCCAGCATTTTGCCCATAGTATGATTAAGGGCAATTAAGGGGTCTGGCTGGTTGATCGGCGTCTCAGCTGGGGGTAAGGCAGGCGAGGCCAGGTCTCCCTGTGAGGAAGCCTACAGGGAAGACAAGAGGCATAGAAACTGAGGACCATGGGGAGATAAGAGTCCCCGATGGAGGAACACTCATATCTTTCCTCCTGGGATCCATGATCCTGTCACTCTCTCCCTCCGCAGCTGCGTAGGAGAAGAGGAGCCGGGAGTGCCGCCCTCA
>QEPC01000824.1:630747-668860 GCA_003113815.1 Sphenodon punctatus | reverse complement strand
GGGGGGGGGGGGGCAGGGGGGAAGGGGGTGCTCAGTGGGACGGACTCAATGCTCTGCAAGAGTCCGTTCGGGATGGGGGAGGCACGGGCTCGCTGAGGCGCTGCCACAACTGGGAGTCCTTAGGTCCTGGCGCCGGCTCCCTGCTCCCAGGCAACTGCGAGAGACCTGGCCAGGGACTTCGTGCCGGTCCCAGGGACTCGGCACGAACAAGTTGCCCATAAGGCCCCGTCGAGAGCACCCAGTCTATTCTGTCTCCGGACTGGGAGGGCCCTTCAAAACACCAGTAGCTCCCCGATGGAGCGAAGATAAACGCGCCCTGCCGATCTGAGGTAGAACAGACTGGTGATAAGAGCAGGGGTAGCTCAGTAGGCATGTGCGGATCGACTTATTTTCTGCCCCGTCAGTCAAGAGGAGGAGCTACCCATCCAGAGGACTGTCTGCAGCAGGGGGAGAAAAGATGGTCAGGGGTCTGGAAACCAAGTCCTATTGAAAGGTTGAAGGAGCTGGGTACGTTTAGCCTGGAGGAGACAAAGAGGAGACATGATAGTCATCTTCAAATATCCGAAGGGCTGTCACATAGAAGACGGTGCAGACTTGTTCTCTGTTGCTCCCTAGGGCAGGACTAGAGCCAATAGGTTCAAATTACAAGAAAGCAAATTTCAGCTAATCATTAGGAAGAACTCCCTAACGTTAAGAGTTGTTCAGTGGTGGGTTCTCCTTCACTGGAGGTTTTCAAACAGAGGCTGGATGGCCATCTGTCAAGGATGCTATAGCTGTGGATTTCATGCACTGAGCAGGGGGTTTGACTAGCTGACCTCCGAGGTCCCTTCCAACTCTATGATTCTAGGAACACCGACATCACAGTGTCTCACAAGAGGCGGGACTGCCAGAGGAGATGGGGCTATGGCATTCCTGGTTTCTTTCCAACATGGCCACAGGCTCACAGAGCACCATGACATCTGCTGCTTTGTAGGGGGACAGGACCTCCCACAGCTAGGGAGCTTGGCTCATGTGACTTGGGCAATGAAGACACCCAGCCCAGTGGGACCAGTCCAGGCCCCTGAGCTTGCATCAGGCGTCTAACTCAGAGAACTTTAGATCATCTTTTCACTTTCTTTTCTCTCTAGTACATACTTGAGATTTGAAAGCTGAACGTTTTGAAGTGCTAGGATAACTGTATTAAATTGTTCTTTAAAAAAAGGATTAATATTTTGGGGAGCTCCCTTTCCACTTGCTGTTCACTTCTACTTATTCATTTCCCTCTCTCAAACTGCGAGGTCTCTCAGTCTGTACAGACAGCGAGAATAGTCATTCCATGCGAGACTTTCATACACCTGTTCTCACGCCCAATGGCATAGTCACTCACTGCTTTTATCAAAAAGGTTTAAAGCCACCAAGTACATGGATGAATCAAACTGATTATCGGTGTGAATACCTACACTGTTGCTTACTAATTCCCAGATCAGAAACACAACTCATTCTCCAAATTATTTGTGCTTCTGCTTTTTGAGCACTACACCTTGTGCTTAGTTACATGCAACGCACTAAACTGAGTAAAGCAAAATGTAGGGCAATCTGAAAGACATATAAATAATAAAAATTAAAAATTCCCCATGTAGTGTAGGGAAAGCCCCACCCCCATCAGGTCAAACTAGTATCCCTCTGTGTTTCTCCCATCATCCACCTGTTTAGGCTGCACAGGCCTCAGGGCTGCTTGCTTCCTTCTTTGTCATCATATTCACACTTTACGGTGGCGCGGCAGCAGCACTCCCATGAGCAGAAGGCACGGCGAGGGAAGGAGGCAGAGGCCGGCATAACTTACAGTGCAAATGGGGCTTTGCCCGACAATACGCACGAATGACAGGGGTTTATGCCGCAACAATACTCATGAATGACAGGGCTCAGCGAATTACCCATAACTTCCAGTGTAAATGGGGTTCTGCTGCGATGATACTTGGCTCAACCCTGTCATTCGCAAGTATCACCACGGCAAAACCCCGTTCGCACCAGAAGTTATGCCGGCCTCTGCCTCCTTCCCCTGCCACGTCTTCCATCACCGCCGCCGTAAGGTGTGAATGCGGTATGTGTTTGAAAATCATTTTGGGCTCTATCATACTGCAGTTTAAGGGCAATCTCACATTTTGGCCCCAGTCTGTAGGCCAAATCCACTCTGTGGCTGTTTTTTATTGGTCCCCTTTCCGATTCCTGGATCTGTTCCATGAATCTAATCCTACCCTCAAGCATTGAATGAGTGGAGCTCAGGGGAAGGGAGTGGAGATGAGGGACTGTGCTCAAGGGTAGAGGGATGGTGCTATGGTACAGATCCATGGTCTGGGACCTCCTTTTCCTTCTTCCATCCTGAGCATACACCTCTCAAGCATCCCCAACTCTTAACCAGCCCATGCACCTTGTACTAACTTTCTAAATGGTCCGCAGGAGAGAAAGTGTTCCCAACTTGTGCTTTCCATAGTGATTTCGGAGACTTACCTCTAGCTCTTCCATAGTAACGATGCCATCATGGTTGGCATCAATGACTTCCTCAAATTCCTTCTTTCTGTCTTTCACCCAGTCATCATCAATATCCTGAGCTTGTTGGTTCTCTACTGTTCCAACAGGCAAGGAAATGAACTCTGAAAGGGTGAGTTTCTTATCGCCATCTTGATCTGTAAAGAAGACAAAAAACAATTACTATTAACCAAAACAAAAAACTTAACAGTTTTAAAAAAAACCTTAGATGCACGAGTTTTCTTAAAATACAACCCCCCCAAATTCACTACAATTACAATTCAAAAAACCTTCCACTCCATACATTGCAACAAAACATAAACGCCAAAAAACATAGAAATTATTTCAGAATTTGAGCAATATTTAATTTTATACTCATCAACATACATGTAATATATGTACTTAATTCCTTACTATACATATTTTCATTTATTTTTTATCAATAACTAAACTTTCACATTTTTCCATTATTAAACTAATTTATCATAATTTGACAAGAAACAATTTTTTCAGAGTGCATTAAATCAGTTTCTATAACCATTGCCTTCCTTTTTTCACAAAGCATTTCCAGCTGTATCAGAGGTGGTCATGTCTTTAACCTCAGAGCAAGCTATTCATATAGTAAGCAAAGAAAGCACTTCAGTACAGATGTAAATGCTTACAGTGCTTGGCAAATCTTTTAACATCACACACTTATCTACAGATTGCAAGGGTTTATACTGTAAATGCCCACACAGGTCTTACATTTTGATCCTCTCCAGAATTCCAGTCTTATAAAAAGTATTTCACATACATTGGGTGCCTGAGGATATCCATATATGGTAACTGTTTGCTTATAACCATGTAAAGCCATCATATCACACTTTTAAGACAACATGCATTTGCAGAAAGCTACAGGAGGATTTCCAGTAAGAAAATTTGGCTTCCAGTAAGATACTACAATACTTATTCATAGAAGAGCTGTAAAAGGTATTATCCAGTGTTGAATAATACTGCAATAAGAGTTATTGAAAAACCTAGTTCAAATGAAGGTAAAAGCAAGACTCCTGATGTAGATCCAGTAACAAACATTTATTCCCTTGATGTTGTTTGTGAATAGTTTAAAGTTTAATTTAGTTATTTAAATAAAACAGCACAAGCACAGTTTCATGATGTACCAAAATAATTGCAGCCCTGTAAAAGTTCTTGTAACCAGTTTTAACTGGTTAAAAGACAAAAACTCTTGCCTCTTGACTGCAGCACCACCCAGGAGAGGAAGTAGTGCGGTCGGGAGGCAAGAGACTTTGTCGGGGACACCCTGCTTGCACACACGGTGTGTGTGTACGAATGTGCAGGTGTAGTTGTGGTCCACGTACACATGGACCTTGAAATGGGGCCTCTGTCTCCATCTCTTATATTTCAGATAATAAACATGGCAATCACTCACTCTATGTAAAATAGGTTGATCCTATTTTACATAGAGAATATTACATATTATATATATATCCTTTCTCCCACCTATCCTCTCTGCCTCTCATTATATTTTCACCCAGGAACTTCACCCCTCCTGTCTCCACCCACACCTGCCCCAGAGTCTCCTGTTCCCTAAACCATCTTCACCACTTCTACTCCCTGAACACACACACACACACACACACACACACCCCTCCTCCTTTATGACCTTCATAGCTCTCTTAAAAAGCTACCTTTTCTGTCTGGCTTTCTCCAACTTCTCACCCCCATAGATGGCTCATTTTTGCTTTTTCTTATAGTCTCACCCATCAGGATCTTTCTCCGCCCTTGTAAATCAGTTAAACACATGAATGTTTAACTTCTCAGCTTCACGAACATATCCCCGTCTCTCCCTATGTGCCCCTCCCCTTATCCATCCTAGATTGCAAGTCCCTTGGGGTCAGGGACCCGTCTCCAATCAGGATTCTTCAGCAACAGGCACATTGCTTGTGCTATATAAATAATTCATATACACACATTGCTCTACCAAATTACATCCAAGATACAACTAAGGTGCAAGTATGACACAGGTACAAAGTAAATGTGAACTGAAAGTGACATACCCAGATCACGGACAATTTCTTTGACCATAAACTTCAGCATTCCCCTGCTATGCTCTGGATGAAGAAAGGACAAGAATTCTTCCTCATTAAGTAACAGGTCAGCAGGTGGGTTATCAGCTTGGTACCAACGGTCTTTCAAGTTGTCTAGAACTTCCTGTGCTAGAAGTTAAGAGAAAAGTGTCTTGCAAAAAATTTTCATTCAGATATTTTATATTAGGCTTCTTAAATTATAATAAACCATCTTTTTGAAGTGGACATATGCAGACTAGGCTGAACTGTAACATGGAATCTACTTCAGTATTTCAAAGTAACAATGGTTGACAATTACACAATTGTTTGTCTTAAGATACCAACTTCCTTTCACACACCACTGACATGCTTTTTAACCTCTTGGGATGAAGGCAAGAGCAGTAAATACATCAGTTATACAGAGCAGTGTAGTGCAGGAAATGAGCATGATTGAGTGTAACTATTCAATTAAGTAGAGTGTAACTATTCAACCTGAAACCCACCCAAGATTCAATGACACACCAACAGAGGCGCCATAGGATATTTGTTGACAAGCGATTACAGGCTCACTACTTTAGCTGTAAAACTCTTCTGCAAGAGAAAGCCTTCAACAGTATATTGCCCCAAAGCCCATGACGTTTCAGAATGGATGGAGAGAAGACTGCCACCTACCAACTCCCCACTATATTTCAGCTGATGTAGCCATTTCTTGAATTCTTCCCTTCAAACAGCAAACTGCATCCTTTCTGTTCCAAGTATGCCACTTTAGGATTTTTAGGATACCTAGTGTTTAGCCACCACAGGTCAGAGGTTTTAGTAATCAAGCTGCCAATGTTCTGTGTCACTTGGTAGAGCACTTGACTATTTTCCTTCTCATCTCATAAAATTCCAGAGACAGCAAATGGCAGTGATTCTTTAGACATCTCTACATCCGATTTCCCAATCCCACAGAATAAAATTTTAGACTCTTGCTGCTGCTGCCTCCCACTTCCCCAGTGTGTTGTTTTTTAGGAGGCATTTGAAGGTCAGGGAAGAAAAAGCAGAGCATGGGCGAGAATTTCAGTCCTGGGGGCAGCACTGGAGAGGGGCAAAAACAGTTTAGGAAGGAGACTCTGGGGCAGTGAGGGCGATGGCAGAGAATTCCAGGTGAGAACATAGTGGGAAATGAAGGCAGAAAGATATGGCAAAGCAAAATCATGAAGAGCCTTGAAGATCAAGACAAGGAGCTTGTGCTGGATGTGAAGGGCAGTACAGAGGGAGCCAGTGGAAAGGTTGAACATGATCAAGGTGGCAGGTGAAATGGATGACCTTGGTAGCAGAGTGTTCAACAGGAGTGAGTGTCAAGGCGAGAATGGGGAAAGCTAGTAAGGAAGAGATTGCAGCAGTCAAGGCAAGAGATGACTAGAATATGAACTAAGGTTTTGGCAGTGGAAGCAGTGTGGAACAGCCAAATTTTAGTGATATTATGCAGGCAGTAGTGACAGAGCTTAGCAATGAGTGAATATAAGGTATAAAAGGAGATGGAAGGTTCAAAAGATGAATCCTAGACTATGTACCTGGAAATGAGGCTGGATGGTGACACTATCAGTGCAGAGGAAGAATTCAGTCTTGGTAATGTTAAGTTTGAGTTGCTCTCAAGACATCCAGAGATATCAGTAAGACTGGATGGAGGGGGAAGAGGATTTTTTTATTTTATTTTTATGTAGTTAAACTTATACCTCACCCTTTCCAAAAGGCTCAGGGGTTAATTTCAAAATGATGAAGGAGGAAAGATCAAGTTGGTTGTTATCTCATACAGAGGGTAGTAGAAGCCATGAATTTTGGTGGGTTTACCCAGAAAGAGGGCCCAAACCAGACTTAAATATAAACCTGTCACCCCAGACAAAGACAACACGCAAAGTATAATGGTCCTGACCGACAGTTTGGGGATCTCTCCTCTACCCCCTTCATTTCCCTTGACTAAACAAAAAACAGTAATTTAAGGTTTGGGGGAATAAGGCTCAAAATATAGCTTTTTTAAAAAGAAGTGTAAAATCTCTGAGGTCCTCTTTGGATCGCAAGACTGTCAGATTTTTTTTACTAACTAAAATAGTAAGGGTTAAAAAGTTACAGGTCTATTTTTAAAATGGAATGCCCCATTTTAATTGCAAAACAATGACATGATCAATAGTCCAAGTCCCCCCACCCCCAGAAAGTGAGCAGAAAACATGATGAATAATTATAATTTTGCTATGTGGTAGGTGCTCTCCCGTAAATGAAACAAGGTGACTGAACTTATCTATCGCTTCATAAGCGACACATTTTTTTCCATTTGGGTTGCTCTGCCAACTAGTATGGGTGAAAGCGGTTGGTAGTATTGAAATGTTCTTCTCTCCCTAAATTGACTTTTTACATAAAAATGCCAAAATCTGAAGATCACAGGAGATTTGTTTTTAAATACTTCACTTTCCATCACAACAGCCCTGAGCAAGCACAAACAGCAGTCAAGTCTTAAGAAACCAGCCAGAAAAACAGTTACCTTTCCAAGGGATCTTTAACTGGTGGTCAAACCATGTTAAACTACTACCTGAACAGAGTTTCATAGTAAATACAATTAATATGTCTGTTAGAAATTCACCCCCAATGAATATCTCATTCCAGTACACTTATCACACTGATTTAGTATATAACAGAAACCAATGTTTGTAGATTTTTAGGGAAATTAATCATAGGGAGCAGTGGTTTTCAAACCATGATCTGTGAAACTGCTACAGCAGAGGTCCTCAAATCAGGTGTCAGGACCCCAACTGGCATCATGATCTTGCTTGATACTTGGTATGCTTTAACATGTCTTAACTGCTGTCCGAGGGGTGTGTGTCACATGACAATTTAAATCTCAAAAGGGGTGACGCAGCAGAAAGTTTGGGAACAACTGGACTATGACAAAGTAGCCTTCAGACTGGTACGAGCACTTGAAGTTACCTGTAGTGGTAGAGGAGGGACCAAAAGATGTCTGTAATGCACATGTGTTTGCTGTGCAGAAGCCATGGCCAGTTCACATACAATATTATCTCTCAACCTTTTCCTCCCACTAAAAAATGGCCACAGTGCCAGCAGAGAAAAAAGCTGCCCACCTTATGCAGCCACAGCAAGCCCACAATGAACACGTGCTGGGATTACAGTAATCTTCCAGGTCTTAATAAACGCTAGGGCTCAGCGCTGGCAAGAGTTTTCAAGCAAAGGCGGAGCCCTAGTACCTCCTCCAGACCCTGCCACGGTTGTGATTGTGAAAAACCCTTCCTAGATGGAATCAGAAGCACCAGCCTCTCCTTCAACAGGGCTAGGGCTGCCACTGCTACCCATCAGCTGTTTGGCAGAGAGTATGTTCTACCACCAAACAGATGATCACTGGTGGCAGCAGCCCCCAGCCCATCAAGCTCAATCTGTCCTTGACCAAGGGCTGGCAAAGAAAGGCTGGAGAGGGGGGCAATTGGAGCCATGGGGCCTGGCAGGGCAGCTTCACCAGCCCCTCTGTATCTCGCCCCCATGTCAGGCTTTCAGGGTCAGAACTTCCAGGGCAGGTTTGAGCTCTGGCATCTCTTTCTCCCTTCTCTCTCTTTAAAAAACAAACAAAAAGAAAAACAACAAATCAAGCACTGGACAGTCAGACAAATCAAGCACAGTGGTGTGCAGGAAAGTGAGGGTCTGTGGGTTGAAAGTTTGGGAGCTGCTGATTGTCACATACCACAGATATTTGCTAATGCCTACAGTACCTCTTGGAATATTGGAGAGGCTGACAGGCACAATTATTTATCTCCCCTAAGAGGCTCTTCAAACAAAAAGGGGATAGAAAACACATTAGCCCAAAATGGAAGGTTGCAGCAATATTAACATACCAGTTATTAAACTGCAAAGCACACAAATCTAAGCTGGCATGAATGGAAGCTGAATTTGCAAGGCTTATTTCCTCCCTCTCTCCAACAACTTTGTATTGCAATTGGCTGGCTGCCTTTTACAGGTCCATCACCTTCCTTCTAAGGCAGAATTTCCAAAACAAAGGATCAGGCCCGTCTGCAGATGCGCTTCTGACAGATACGGACATACTTTGCATATCTTGGGATAACAGGATTACGTTTAGGTTTCAGAATGAGGTCGCAAGAAAACATGGGAAACGGCTGCTAACAGGTACGGTACTTGCTTTGTTCCAGCACATGAAGACCAAAATGTGAGCAAGCAGACACATTGCATTGCTTCGTTGGTGCACTAGTAAGCTTTGTTCTGCGGAGCTGACAGAAAGACACTTGATGTGATTCACTCCAGGCATAACAACAGTCTCATTACCAGGGCTGTAAAAATCCACACACCTGCTGGTTTCTGGCAAGTACACTTCCAACTACAGGGGCCCGAGACCTCCCCCCACACCCACCAAAGTCCTATGCCATGGATTGTCACACCATCTGGGAGGCTGGCATTGCTGGAGCTGTGAACTGAAATGAAAGGGGTCGGGGCTTGGCAGTCTTGGCAGTCCATCCCGAGTGCTCTGTGGGAGGGATCTTCATCACCCCTCTGCCCACAAGGCATTCTGGTAAGCCTGCTCCTTCCGCTGTGGCTGGGCAGCAGATAGGAGATCCGGGCCCCTATCTGTCTCAGGTTTTGTGGGGTTGACACCTCATGCCAGTCAGACAAGCTCTACCCCGATGATTCTGGTCTCCCAGTAACCCGAGTCAGGCAGGGGCCTGGATCTCACCACACACCATCTGGCTTCAGCAGACAGGATAGGTCTTAGCAGAGCATCACTGGGGAGGGTGGGAAACCAGCAGTTTGGCTCAAGTGCTCCGCAGGAGGGCCCTTCAAGCTTTTCAGGCCTGGTCCCCTTACATTTCAATACACTGTGCCATGCAGGTACACCCTGCTCTGGCTACCCCCTGCTCTTGCCTTTCCAAACACCACCAGCATCCCCAACTCCCCACTGTGTCTGCTACACTGGCCTTCCAGCAACCCCTCCCCACCCCAGTGGCCATAGCCTCCTCCACAGTTCAGTTACCCTACTTCCTGGAGTCCCCTACTGCCCCCATCCATCTCTCACTGCCCTGATTCCTTTGCTACCCTGGTCTTCTGGTGTGCTCCTGCACTGCACACCCAGCTCTCCCACTTCACCTACTCCAGCCCCCGTACCCCACTCTGCTTCTACACAAACCACTCTTCGCCCTAGGTCAGGCTCCCCCACAACTCCGTCCTGCCTCACCCCCTGCCAAAGTTGAAAACTCCACGCCCATGCTTTCTGAACTTGCAAGTGGATTCCCACAGCCCTGAAATAATGCTCCCAATTCCAAGTCCCAGCCTGGAGAGTAGTCTTTTGTGCCTGGCTAGTGAATTTTCCATAGTACTTTCACAGACCTGCACATTACTAAACCCAAACCTAACCAGCTCGTATAGCTTCATGAATTATACAAGGAAGCACAAAGCATTCTAGCATGAAATGACTGCCACTAGAATGCTTACTGCACTATTGCTCTGAACAGTTTTAGCCTCACAAGGGTGTCCTAAAGATAAAATTCATCAACAATTGTTAATGGCTTAAATGCCACAATGAGAAGGGCTGTACGACACCATAGGTATAACATACACACACACATACTGCAAGGGTGTGCATGCTATTTGCACAGCATATGTGGGAAGTCTTTTTTTTTTTTTTAAACTGTCTACACAAACTAAATTCACCAGAACGCTCAAAACCACCCGCAAGCTTCGTTTTCTGCCCTTTTTAGAAGTCTTTGAAAAATGGCTTGAATTTTTTCTCTTTCTAAAAATGGTTATTTCCCCTCACACTCTGTAGTCAAGCATCAGGATAGTATTCAGACAGTATTCAGACAGAGACATTACACTTGCTCCTGAAGATTAAGTCTCTGAAACAAATAAGCAAGAGTTTTGGAAAGTTACAAGAGATTTAAAATAAAGAGCTGAGAATGGAAATACTGAACCTTTGCTACAGTTGTTGCTGTCACTATAGCCACACTGTATATCCTACACTTGTGCTTGTTTATGTTGCTAATCCTAGACGTTCCATACTATAGTTTATAATGTTTAAGGGGAGGGGGGCTTTTGAACAAAAGGAAATTCCAGCAAAAGGAAATTAGCAGATGCAAATTTAACCACACATGGCAAGTTACAATGGAACAGATAAACCAATGTATACTTATGCTGCTTTCAATTTTACCTGACGTTTCATTTGTTTTCCCCTAAATTTTATGGTGTGAAACCAACTATCGTTTTCATTGAAATTATGCTCCAGAGGTTTGGTGTTTTTTTTGTTTCTAACTGCAATATGAATTACAGAGGTTTACAATACACATTTTATTTATCATGGACAGAAACTCAAAAGATTACGTCTGCCCTTTCATTTTGGATGTTTAAGTCCTGTCAGAAGAGTCCAGCTTCTCAAACACACCCTCTTGTTGTCTATGAGTGGACATTACAAGATTGTGTAGGAGTCATGTCCAGTGCTAGCTTGGCAAACTCCTGGGATATTGATTTGTGTTTTGGGAAGTGCTTGGCATGCTTTGGGGTGGTGTTAAAATGAATTACACAAAATTGGGAGGAAAGAAAAGCCTACTACTAGCTCCCAAGTTCTATTTTCATTTCGTAACTCCTGTCCTTCCCCATAGTTAAAGGGTTACCAAACGTTTTGCCTGTGACACTGCATTTTGAGACTAAAACATAATCCCATAACCCCAGAGAGCTACTCAGGGTAGAAATTTGGGCCTGAGCCCAGCCCAAGACCAATGCAGTCAGGCTCCTTTGAGCAAAAGTTTTCCACAAGGGGCGGGGCTACAGCATTCCTCCATCCCGTACCAACATGACCACACCTCTACAGAGCAACATGGCATCACAGTGCTCTGTGAGGGCGGGACCTTGCACAGCTGTGGTACCTGACCTAGCAGCTCCATCCAGGAATGCACCTGAACTGAGCCCAACAGAACCAGTCGGCTCCTGCTGGGATTGGTTAGAGTCACAGGTCTCTAACACAAAGTGCATCAGTTACCAACCTGGATTGCAACCTCATCCACAGATGGCAAGACGCCCAGTTTTGCAACCTCTGGTATAGGACTGGCTCTCTTACATTCCAATACAAGGATGGGAAAGAAATAAATGACACTGCCAGAACACCCCATTGTTGCCTATTGTCCCTGAGCTGCACTAGTACTGTTGCAGAGAGAGTGAGCGTGTGTGTGTGTGTGTGTGTGTGTGTGTGTGTGTGTGTGTGTGTGTGTGTGTGTGTGTGTGTGTGAGAGAGAGAAACAGTGCATTTATCTACTCTGCTTTGTTCTTGAGTCCAACTGGATAGACATTTTATTGTTTAGTGTAGACAGCCAAGTAATAGTCATAGTCATAGAGAGTGCCTGCCCTCATTCTCCAGAAGTGTTTGAGCCACTTTCCCAAACACAAGTTAATTACCATGTTAAAAAGTAATATCTAGTCAACAATAGGTTACTTCCTTCTTCAAAGAGCCCTTTTAACACATTGTATCTGATCAGCATTCCTGTAAGCTGCAGTTAACCACACACTGCATGGGAAAATACCTGTACCATGTAAAATTCAGAGAGCTAGTCAAAGTTTTAGTTGCTTTTTGATGAGAAGAGGAGATAACGGATGACTAATTCCAATGAGGAAAGACCAGGGCTTGATGTGTCACGACTCACAAAAATTAACAGTAAACTGAATAGGGTTTTAAACAAAAAGTGACTCCTCACAGAGTAACCAAGTTTACAGAAACAACATCTTGGCAACATTCTGCTGAACCAGAATGGAGCAGAGAAATGAGCAATACCTTGAAGATAGTGACACAGAAATGGAACAGCTTTGATACGATGTGGCATTGCTCCTTATGCTGCTTTGACAGAATGCCAGACAGACTGTGTCTTGCCTTGCACACACATCACGTTTTGCTTTAAATATTTGCTCCTATAAAGAGAGACCAAGAACAACATTTTCTTCTTCCTCCTTTCCTTGTCACTTAAAGGTATTTTAAATGAATAGCAACAGGACTGAAATTGTGCATGGTTTTATTAGCCACTGTAATTATAATTGGCTACAGATTTTAACCATTATGGTTAAACTTTGATTATTATTGTATGTGAAGGAGACACTTCAGAAAACAATACAAATCCCAAGTTAAATTTCCATTAGCTTTCTGCTTAACAGAAGGACAAGTCTGTGGGCCCTTTTAAGACTCTTTTCCTCAGTATAAGTTGCTTTGTACCCAACAGTCAGGGGCATAACTAGGTTGGAACAGGTCCTACCATCATGGGATGCAGCTGCAACAGGAAGTATAGCCCCCCAGGCTTGTGGGCCCTGATGCAGTTGCACTTCCTGCACCTATTATAGCTATGCCCCAGGTGACAGTGGAAATCAAGAGCAGAGAGGGTAACGTTATGCCAGTTCAAACTATGGGCATTACAAAATGCAGCACAGAATTAACTGTGTAAGTAGAAGATCCCACAGTATCATAATGGCCAAGGGCTGTACTCCCTCTTTTCAGCAGGATGGCTGACCACTCACGGAAACAGTAATGCTTCCGAGTAGCTGAGCGACGGCTTCACTCAAGCTATTACAAAACTAAAGATTGTGTTCTTTGGCCTTGTCACAGGGACAGAAGAACAGTGAAGGCATTCGGCTCAGAGACGGGGAAAAAAGAAGGGGAAAAAAAAAGGATAAGCCAAGTCTGTGGGTGCGAACAGAAGTAATGCCAGCTAGGGGGAAGTCCCTCCCTCCCATGCCGACATTACATTGTAGCTAGTACCTCTTGAACCAATGTGCCAGGTATTGGGTAGCTGCTCCAACGCAGCAGTGAGATCCTGAGAGCTTGTATGATAGGAGGATGTGGGCAGGGACTTCCCACGAGTGACAGAGCAGTGGCAGCAAAGCTCCAGAAGCAGCAGCAGCAGAAGTGACAGGTTCTCCAGGAGTGGCAATAGCACTGGTGCTGCTTTTGGGACCCATTCCTGGGGATCTGCTGCCTCCACTACAGCCACTGGGTAAAAACGTATGTGTGGGTAGAGTGACCGCTCCCCAGCCTGGCCAACCGCCGCTGACACAGCTCGTGTCAGGACACTGAACAAACATGCCCGTGGCTGGAGAGCCGTCCTGCCACCTGCACGCCCCAGGTGAGTGGGGAACTAAACAAACATGCAGCCGGCCCCACTTGCACCCTGCTCCCCGCCATGACAGGCAGCTATAGCAACTAGCCATGGCATTTAACCATAGCACATGGCTATCTGAGGCGGGGCTGAACAGAAGTGCTAGTCCACAAAGGCTGCATGGGCAGTCCTTAGCCCAGGCTGTGTCCGTGGGAGATTTTCCAAGGATGCTGTGATGAGTCACAACTCTGCTTTTGGATTTCTGATCATTACATAGCTCACAATGCATCTGTGAACGCATTCTCATAACATAGCACTTACAAAGTTTCCATTATGGTTTTACTCATCTCGTAATTCTGAAATGATTGATATCAGACACGGCTAGGAAATGTGTACACATCACAGATGCAGCCTGGGCTAGCATCCGGTAGTCCTGGGCTAACATCTGGCAGCACATAAACACATGCCAGTGAGTCCCGGGCCACAGCAGGACTGTTTTTATCCACTGCCATGATTCCCTGCGGGTGTTTGCCGGCAAAGCCGCGCGGGGCTTTCAGACTGGCCGATCCCTGCGCACATCCTGGCTTGCACATTCCCCCTGCAGCCAAAATATGTGGGGGGGGGGGGTGTTTGGGGGGGGAGGGGGGGGAAGAAGGTCTGAAAGGGGCCAAAGTTCCACTACAACCTTTGGCTCTAGCATGTTGGGTATGGAGTGTTTTTAGCACTCTGAAGGATCAAGCTGCTACCAGGCCCTTACTTCCATCTGCTCTTGGCAATTCACCTCCATCTGTTTTCAAAAGAGAAATTATTATTATTTTTATAATCTTTATTGCACAACCGTAGGCTATTGCAAGTCATAACAATACAGACAAATTGGTTAAAATAAATCGGAGAAAAGAGAAACGAGCTGTCATATGGCTAGAGCAACACACAATTTCTAAGCCGACAGTTCAGTTGACCAAGGAGCCAGAGCAGAGTAGCATATTCCTTAGGAAAAGTTAGCAGCAGCAATGGCCAATACTTACTTTCCTCGTCAATTTTCAGCTCCTCATTGTTCTTGACCTTTTCTGCAACCTCTTTTTCATTAAAGCCTTTGCTTGCCAGAAACTTTATTTTATACTCATCCCAAGACACATGACCTGTAAGAAAGAGACACATACTTTACAAGCAAATACTCTTTAAAAAAAAAAAAAAAACAACCCCCCCCAGTAACAAAATTCTGGTGGTTTCTGTACATCTGTTAGAAGCTTTCATGCTTCTGTGATCAGTAAGAACAATAAGCTATTCCGTTTCCTGCTCCCAACCTGGCACCTGCACATTGCATTGTAATGTGGCAACAGCAGCACCCCAACCAACTCTCCTCAAAAAGAGTCAGAGCTCTTATCCAATAAACTAGAGCCAGTGCAGATAAAGTGTTGGACATGGACCTGGGAGACCAAGGTTCAAATCCTGTCTGTGCCGTGAAATCCCTAGGTAGTCTTGGGCAATTCACAATCTATCAGCCTCAGTCCCCACATCTGTAAAATGGGAAGAGTGACCTTCTTTCACAGGGTAAGCTGTGAGGAAAACTATCTTTAAGGAGTTGAATACTGAAAGCACTATAAAAATGGACTGACAACAACTAGAGCCTGACTATTCCAATGGGTGTCAGTTCTAAGGGTCACAATTCTGCATTACGGTAACAGCAAAAGCTAATGTAAAAGGAAACATCTGGGTCAAAGTAATTTTACTGAGAAACTGATGTGTCTAGGGATTCAGTCTGACTCCACAACATTTTGAAGTTCTTCCCTTTTTTTTCTTCTTTTTTTTTTTACTTAGCATCTTGCCATGTGTCGATCAGATGACTAAATTTACGAAGTTGGCAACATTGGTTTTACAATGCTATCACTGAGCAGGATGTCTAAAGAACTCCAAAGCTGAGAAAACACTAACTCTTAAGACTGTAACTGCACCGGGAAAGTTTTCTAAGATGACTTTCCACTCTTGCCAACACCCCCTCATCTCCCTCAGTATCACCAAATTCTAATATTGAATTGTGGTTTGTTTTTTGTTTATATAAAAGAGTTAGCACGATTGGCTTTCAAACAAGGTTACGAACTTTTGCCACAAAACACAAACTTACTCTTACCCTAGAGTGGTCCCACTGAAGCGGACAGGGGCTACTCCAGAATAAGTGGTTTGTGGATTTGGTTCAAAACGCCACGGGTAGACGGTGACCTATTTATACTGAAGCTCCCAACATTGCTGCCACCGCTGCTTTTTGCTTCCCCACCTTCCTGTTGCCTGAGACTGCTGGGGCTGGGAGCCTTTGCCCTTGGCTCACCCCTCCCTGGGAGGATACAGCTGCCCAGGCTCCAGGTAACATCCATCCTGTCCCCTCCCCTGTGGGAGGAGAGGGGGTGGGACCTGGGCTCCCCAGAAACAGAAGGACTTCTGGGACTGGGGGGTACTAATGCAGACTGCTGCCTGGCAGTGCTGCAGGCGCGCACCACAAGCTGTGTGCCGAAGGGGTGACTAGGACAGATTTTATGGGTTTCCAGCAGAAGGGGGGTTTAATCCCAGGGCTGAGCTATTTTTATTGTTGTTGTGGGAATCAAGGAGCCAGAGGTGAAGGGTGTAGATGGTCTGAGGCTGTTGGTTGGCAACGGTTGAGGGAGGTTTGGTAAGAGGGAAGTTATACTTTGGAGGGGGCTTATATTGTGGGATTTGTTGTGTTTGAAAGGTTGTTGGATAGGTTTCCTGCCCCAGTGAGAGTGGGGGGTTCATATTCCCCCTTTGATAGCCAGGGCTATGATCCCTCTGAGGGGGATTTTGATGGTAGCTCAGTGATAGCAGGAGGCAGGGATCTCTATCACTGCCTGGGTGGAGCAGCCAAGGGGGGGGGTGCGGGGGGGAACCGCAGCCAAGGAGGGGTGTGTGGGGGGGGAACCACAGCCATTGGGGTTGTAATGGTGTGGGGAAATTATGGTCCCCTTGGAGGGTGTATTCGATCTGTGAGGCAGGACAAGTGCTTGTTACTTGTCGTCCCCCTCCCACCCCAAGGCAGGTGGTATGGTGGTTCATGATCAGAGGGCCCCTGGCCTGAATCCGATGCTGTTGAATGCAAGGTCAGTTGTTAATAAGTCTATAACTGACTGGGAATTGATCCTGGATAATGCAACCGACCGCATGTGCATTACGGAGACCTGGCTGGACACTTGAGTTGGGGCCTATCTTGGCGGACCTTGTTCCAGCTGGGTACTCCATGCAGCATGAGCCACGGCCAGAGGGACCGGGGGTGGGGGGGGCAGTGTAGCCATTGTTTTTAGGGAATTGTGATCTGTTAGGAGGTATCCGGTGCAGTTTATGTCGGGTAATGAGGGCCTCCATCTTGTGACTGATTTGGCATGAGACAGATTGGGGGTGCTGCTGATATATCATGCATCTACCTGTACGGCAGCATCCTTGCCTGCTCTGGCAGAGCTGGTGCAGGAGGTGGTGTTGCGGCCCACAAAGACATTAGTCTTGGGGGACTTTAATATCCACGCCGACGCCTGCCTTGGGAACATTTCTCTAGCAAAAATTGGGGCTTAAATAAGAATCTTTCCTCAATGGATTGTGCATGTATGTTTTATAGGTAAGCTTTATGGAAAAGGCCTGGTTCTAATTGTTATAGAATATTTGGCTGAAAGGCACCTTACAAGGCCATCTAGTCCATCTTCTTCAATGTCTAACATGGGTGGTTATATAAAAGAGGATTATTTTTTTAAAGCTTCCAGTGGTGAGGACCTCCCTCCCTCCCCCCTGTTAACGTCAAAGAAATCACAATGGGTGTTAGACGGATGGCCCGCCAGATGCTGAATCAGAACAGGCTGTGTCTGCTCTGAGGCAGTCCCACTGGCAGCATCCTGGAACATCCTGATGAGGTGGAGCGGGCTAGCCAAACCCAGGGCTCTGGCCTGAAGCAGAGCAGCTGTCTGTCTAAAGTGCAAACCCACGCTGCCAATTCGCTTCCGGCTGGCTTTTGCCCTGGGCAACGTCTTAGTGTTGTGGATGCTCTAACCCACAACTCTATGGTGTGGGGGGGGGAGGATGCACCACACCGGTGGAGTGTGGGCTGGGGAACCTGCTGGGTCCATCTGATCCCTACCCAAGTGGGGCTGGGAGCAGGCAGTAGTGTGGGTGTACCGCCCCGCATCCATCTGAAAAACACCCAATATGTCTGAGGCCCAATGGAACATGGCTGCTCCTCTCAGGCCCAGGTCAGGCACCATGGCTGCCAAGATGGATTCCTATCTAGATAAAGCTATGTCCCCTACAGAGCACCATGACATCATGATACTCTATCAATAAGTAGAGCCACTTCAGCAAGGGGCAGGAGAGCACTTTAAGCAATGCCACGTCTGCGGCATTAACACTTCACAGTGGTCTGTAGGGAGCAACCCAACTGCAGTGGCCAAGGCTCAAGACAGGCCCTGCCTTGTACGGATCTGGCTGTCCTGTGCTGGACTTTGCTCTGATTGGGACACTAGCACGGATACATGCAACCCATTACCAATTTACACTCTAGTTTTCTATCACTTTTGATCATAGTAGTTACATTCAAAGATTAAGAAAGTAAATGCTACATTCCTACCATCGCCATCAGGGTCCACCGCTCGGAAGTGCAACTTGTTCTCTTCCACAGCCTCCTGGAAGTGCTCTTCGGTCTTCTCCATGATCCAGCGCTGCATCTCTTGAGCACTTATCTTTTTGTCCCTGTTAATATCCACCCTTCCAAGAAACATACAATGTAGGACAGTTTGAGGCCCAGACATATGCCATATCATTGAGCAGTCATGTAAATAAAATCAAGCAGTTCAGCTCAATTACAGAGTTGCACTGCTGTGACTTGCCGTGCAAGCTTAGAACACATCATTAATTGAATAGAAAAAGTCAGTCTTTCTATTTCTCAAAATACTGGAGTAATACCACCTTAATTCAATCTTACCTGCTTTTGTTCACGCAATAAGTGAGGGTACGGTGAGGTAAAAGGAGAGATTATAACAGGTAAGGAAATAAGTTGGATTTGTTTACTCTAGAGTAACTGTGTGTAGGTTGCCACCATCTGAGAAGCTTTGACCTGAAATGGGGCAGGTAAAGAGATCTGCTCACCCCTTTCCGCTGTAGCTCCGCCCCCTTTGGTGTGTTGTGATCAGTGGGGCACGGTCACATCAGAAAGGAAGCAGGAAAGCCTGCTCCCCTTTCTAATGTGGCCCTGTTCCTTGCCCCACCTGAAAAAAATTCCAGCAGTCTTTCTAACTCACTTTAAAAGCGTTTGCACAAACACTGAGCATGGAAACTACCCTTAAAAAGTGATTGGGCAATCTGGGAACGGGGTATCTGTGGCAGACTGTTACCCATTAAGCTTGCTTTTGTTCACACAGGTAGGGCTGCCACCCCTTTCAGCTTGAGCCAAAGTCTCCAGGTTTTTACACATCAACCCTGGGCAGAACTCTTATTTCCAAAGGTTATCCAGTATTTTGAGAAATAGGGACAGTTACCACAGATTAAACTGTCTGAAGAACCTCTGTTTTCCAAGAACAGAAGTCTTTGCAGGCTACCCCACTTAGCATTAGAATAAAACCATGGTCATTAAAATAAATAAATAAATAAATAAATAAATTAGAAGTTTAATATTTAAACGCATAACCAAATAATAAAAAAGATTACTCAATACCTTGAATGTAATTGTAAAGAGATACCAAAAGGTTTTCTAGTTATTTCATTAACTTCTGCAATAAGGCTATCATTTTTACACAATGGCTATTGTCTAAGAAGTAATAATTTAACAATAATATGTGTACATATCTGCTTCCCTGCATGTCTTTCCAGTCATGTCTATAAAAGGGCCACATGGCATTTCTATCCTACGTATTACAGAGGTGGAGAAACACAAGTGACAGCCAATTTTGTCTCTTTGATCAGATTGCCCGTCGGGTGCCAAGATTAAACTCATTTTTACTGGAAAAGGTTCACAAAATGGTGAGAAGTTAACTTGATTTGAGAGGATAGAGTCTGCAACACTTGACTGTTAAGGAAATCTTGTTTAAACTGAACAAATTTGATATCGGTGTTATGTCTTTTCTTACAATCCCTTTTCTAAGCAGAAAAGTCATTTTCATGACATTTAAAAGAGTAAGAACTTGTATAAAGTCTGCAAAACCACATATGATTAAATTTAAGAAAAATATGCAGAAACAGGATTTTTTTGTCTCACTGGTTTGTATCAGTTCAACCATATTGAGTTTTTAACACTGAAACTTAGGCTATTTCATATTTCTTACCTTTAAATGTCAACTAAATGTTAAGTGTTGAAATGTTAGAACAACCTGAACACCTGAGCTTTTAAAATGTTTTAATGTACTGAAAGTTCACCCCTCAAGTTTCCAAATAATGGTGCTGAATTTTACAGTAAAAATACAAGCACTGAATAAGTATATGATACATGCAGCAACAAGTTATAATTTATAGCTAGGAAATTATAACATCTTTTCAGATCACATGCTTACACATTATGCTAAGAGTGGTTTGAAAGATTGGAAGCGGATAGTGGGACTAAAGGGGGCATTTTTGAAATAAAAAGGGAAGAGAAAATTGTCCATTTTCAACTTCACAATGAAAAAAAAAAAGTCCATTTAGCACCTTTGTACATAGGAAAGCTTCCTGTATTTACCTGAATTTAATGGCAAGACCACATCACTCCACTGCATAGTGGTGCTTTGTCAGGGATGGCTACTTTATTACCTAACCTAGATATTTAAGAAGAAAGTCAAAAACAAACCAAAAACCCCTTCCAATGATGGAGATCCCATCGTTCCATTACCTAGCTAGTCTTGTTAGAAAATTCTTCCTAGTACATATCCTAAATCATTCTTCCTTCAGTGTAAACCAGGGGTAGGGAACCTTTTCCCACCTGGGGGTCTCTTTGAAAATTAATACAAGTTCCAAGGGCCACAAAGAAGCTGGGGGTCGGGGGTACATAAGGCATGCACTCAGGAAGAGCAGGGTACAAATCACAGATCTGTCCCTTATCTTTGAATCCACGTCCTTACCTCTGTTCCATTACCGTGAGCTCAGTTTTTCAGTGTTTGGGGGTAGAAACTGGATGCAGGGGCCAGATCTGGCACTGAAAAGGGGACACAAAAAACTAGCTGTGGGCCACATCGGACCTCCAGGCCCAAGGTTCCCCACCCACTGCCTCCATTCCCAACCTTAGAGGATGCAAAGGATAACAAAAGTGTTATGGCTGTTATAAGCAAGATGGCTGCTTACGGCTGGCTGAAGCCTGCTATAAGCAAGATGGTAGACAAACCACTTTGCTTATAGCAGTCATTTATATATGTGAAAAGTTATGTCCTCACTAGTTTTTGAGTAAAAGCTTGTCTTCTGCCACTGTGTTTCTATCTACCTTCAATGACCTACCCACCTATTTTGTAGCCTACCCAACAGTAAGCCTAGTTATATTCCTTTTCATACCCATGTTAGGGTGAAAACAGACATGACGCTAACCACCGTTGGTGGTTATTTATGCATGTTGCAGGGCTGTATTGGTGCCCTATGCAGCCCTGCAACATGCATAAATAACCACCAAGGGTGGTTAAAGGGTGGTTAGCATCATGTCTGTTTTCACCCTTAGTCAGCAATTATATACTGGGGGCTGTTATGCAATTCCATGCGCATGAAATGTTAAAATTAAACTACTAATTTCTTGTTGAATGGTAGGTTATTCTGAAGAGGATAAATGGGTTTGGCATTTTTATAGGTTTGTTTTTTAAACACACATCACTAATGTAGAGTGAGCGAGTGGTGTAGCCACAATAACTCAAGAACGAGTTTACGGATTTGTACCAAATTTGGTACGTAGAACCTTTGTAGCACAAGGAAGAACGGATTAGTTTTGGGCCAGAAAACCAGAACTTGGGGTTGGAAATTGGGGTTGTTTGGTGTAATTTTGATGAGTTTTGGTGCATCTCTCGGCAACTAATGTTCTGATTGACATGAAATTTCATAGTTATTAGATCCCAACACACTGGCGTAATTTCAATTGAAACGCCCTACCAGAACTTGTCAAAAAGCTCGTATTCAGAACGCTGTGTAATGAGAACGAGAATGTTATTTTATATAGGATTGCTATGTATGCAAAACACATATACATTTCTGTATAAGAAAGTAGAGTGGGGCCTACTCCAGATTTTTAAATAAGTTTTTAATAAAAATGCAGTATGATGTTCCATATAAAGCTATAAAAAGATGCAATACACAAGTTGGTTTGCTATGGTGGTGTAACGTTTGCATCAAAATTCTGTAATGCACAATGATTCTTCCTGGTTTTCCAAACAACAACCACCACCAAAAAACTCCAACGTCCAGTCATTGTTACACCTAGGGAAACATTGTCATTAAGTCCTTAATCACAGTATTTTAAAAATTGTTTTAAACTGTTTAACCGGTAGCTTGGAGGATCATAACGTACACGTGACAAATAGAACACAATAGTTTAACAATTCACAAATGCTGCATTGTAAGTGCAGTTTATCAGCATTTGTCTTACGAAGAGTTCATAGTCACTGTCTTCATCAGACTCCTCAATCCCTAGTGCGTCTGACACACTTACATATTCTGCCACATTTTGGCACTGCTCACCGAATCCATACATTTTGTTACATGGTAGACGTGCATTCAGACAACTACATCTTCCAGAGCCACATCCCTTCTTGCATGAGCACTTGATCAGTAGGAGGATGGATTGCAGCGCTGAAGGATTAAGACACCACACTGGTGCGTAACTGCCCTCCTCATCCCTCCATCTGGACACAGCTAGAGATGGAAAATGTGGTGGTGGATTATCAGCATGGACCCAAAACATTGTTACATAATGTGCTCTTGATATGTGTGGTCACAGAGTTGCATTAGTTGGTAATTTCTCCCCTTCAGCATGCTTCTGCGTAAACAGGTTCCAATGGAGTTTCGAAGTCTTTCTGTGTGGTGTGTTATAGAGTCTGCATACAAATCTCTCCAGAGTCTCAACTGTTTCATCCCACGGGAGGTCTACTTCACTGGCCAAAGTCTGAAACACACGAAGAATCTGTGGCTCGGAGGTCAGAAATGTTTTTAAGCAGGTACCTTTGCTTATACCAGAAAATTTGCTGGTTGTGTCAGCACTAGTGAATGCATGAAAGCCAAGAAGGGCCTTGGCTCTTTCCTCACCCAGGGCCCAATATAGGGGCTGAACTGGAATAGTACACTTTGAGGAGCCCTTGCCTGTAATAAACCAGGTGTTTGGGCAAAGCTTTGGGTACTAATGCACCAGTAACGAGAGGCCACTGGTGTCAGGTGAATATATGTCCAACTGTCCTGAAGGGGAATTCTTGCTGGCTTCGATGGCATGCAGAATAATTATAGTGTCAGCTTCCTCCTGGTTGTGCTGATGAAGATCTTCAGATAGTCTGCCATGGTTGCAACATGCTGTTGTTCCTGACACAACCACAAATTTTGTGTCATTGTGTTCTGTGAAGTACAGTAGTGACTTCTCAGCAAGATACGTTGCAAGTTCAGCCTTTGTTTCAATGTGAGACAGAAACTGCTTCAACGGAATGCTAGTGATAATTGTGCTGTCAGCCACATGGTATTGGACCTCACCATGCCCTGTGCACTTATTCCTCATCTTCTCTTTCAGAGATCCTTGCACATACCTATCAAATATCAGTCTGACTTAATGATAACCATTTGATACCTGGACAAAACTTGCTACAAACTTTTCAGCCAAGTCCTTGCATGTTTTCATGTGATCAGTTTTCTGTGTCGTATTTACCAGTGCCATTCCATCCAAAACTATGAAGGTGCAGGCGTGGGGGCATATTGGACATCTGCTGTTTGGTGAGTAGTTTTCACCAGTTCTTCTAGGGCATGCATGACTTTGGACTTGTCAGATGTAAGGAGCATATTTCCATCTGGAGTGAAGAGGGATCTTGGGAGCTAAGAACTTGTACTACCCAAGTGCCTCTTTGAGGTCAATGTGTGGCCGACTTCTCATTACAATGATGAATCTAGCTACAAAATTTCTCTCTTCTTGAAGCTCAACAATTTTGTCCTTGACCATGGCCTTGCTGCGTTTGGATGAATCTTTAAATAGCTTCAAGGAAGTTTTTTCCATTGGGGACCAGACTAGCTGCTGTGCTGTGATGATTCTTTCAGACACAAATGTTTAGTGTAGCTTTGCCCCAATGAGGTTGCTGTTAAGAATGTCATGTTGGATATTTTCTGGCATCACCGCCTTTGTCACAACACTGACCACCTCACATGACTTGTCACGAAAGGGGTCCCCATGTTCTAGAATTATTTCCTTCATCTGAAACATTGCAGAAACACTCTGCAATAGTTGGACCCTGTGAATTCACGATTCTTTCTACGTGTTAGCCTGTCTTGTACACCACTGACTTGTTCAAATTCTTTTACCAGTTTGGAGAGCTCTGGCGCTATGAGGAAAAAACTATCAAGGGTAGCTTATGATTGTGTAATGCCAGTTATTTCCCCCCCCCCCCCCAACACCTTCATACCTTGGTTTTCATGTTCTATTCAATTATCAGGACCGATGCAGCAGAAAGGAATGTTACTTTTGTTCACACAAAAGTCTCCCGATTCAAGAGCATGACCATGTGTCAGGATGGGTGTGCTGAAGCTCCTACATCTCTGCACAGTACACTGGACTCCGGTGGGCATAGTTTGTGTGATCGTGTGCAAAGTAGTACTTGTTAAGTTTTTCTTGGGCTGAAAATGCAGTTTCCAGTCTGCTTGCCTTGAAGCTTTCACATAACAATAACAATAACATCTATTGTATAAGCCTTAGCCACTACAAAAACATAACAAAACAGCCAATCACAAAACAGCCAAGCACTATGAACTTTTACATGTTGTAGGATGGGCTCGAACAGTCTCATATAACTCAGAAGAAACTTTGCGGTTCCTTGGCTCTTGTTCTCAAACTCCTGCATCTTGTCGAGTAGATTTGTCCTTTCAATTGTGCCGGTCATGCTTTTATGCATCTCAATTGACAATTCATCCTGGCCATCATGAATTGCCTGGTGCATCTTTTGCCACCTGTTCAATGATGTCTCTTTCAGTGTGGTGTTCCTTCCACACTTCATTGGAGGAGCAGACCATAGAGTGCCATTAGTGTTTCCATAGAACGGTACAAGTGTTTGCCCTCCAATATTTATTGGACTGCTATTGGAGAGTACATGCCTGCTTCGACCCACAGCTGGTCCAAGTCCACTCCCCTCGATGTAATTTGCCCAGGGCTTTTAGGGAAGAAAATATTGTGTGGAGCTCTCCAATGCGAAGTTCAAATTTACCCTGCATATCAACGGGACATAAGTTTTTGTGCCTTCCTGTACAGTTACAGATCCAAGGTGACAATTGTGGGTATACCAGGTCCAGCTACAGCGACACCAATGTGCAGTGCTCTCAGTGCAGTGTACACACCAAGCCACTGCATTGGCGAACATCTTATGACAGGAGCTACAACACCAACATTGGTTTTTTTGTTTAGTAATGCTTCATTTGATTACAAGGTCAGTAATCAAAACCAAAATGGCAAAATAAAAAAGTGCCAAACCCATATTTTTCTCTAAAGAATCCACACAACACATTCCTGTAGTAAAAACAATTTTAACATTCCATGCACACGGGGCCACCACATATGGACATAATCCTCACTAACAGTACAGTCAAAGCAATACACACCCAGAGCTTACATTCTAAAGGACAGATAGGAATCTCAAGAACACTGACGGCACAATCCTCACCGTGTAAAGTCAATGAAAAATGTGTCACTGACCTCACTATCTCAGGATTACAGCTTGAATATTTAAAATGGACTACTGAAAAAACCAAAGATGCCAAGTAAATGAATTTTCATTATAATGAGTAGGAATCGTGTGGCAAGATGTATATCAAAGCTTCTAAATAAAGCTAGTACAGCTCACAAATAGAACTATAGTGGGGAAAACATTGCTCTTCATTTCAGATGTCTCAGCAAGCAGTTGAAACAATTCCAAGTAAAGTATACAAAGAACATGATCCTGCTGAATTGCAAAGCAAAATATTTGCAAAAGGACTGTAGAGAATGAGCTCTAAAAGAAAGCCAACAAGAACACATAAAAGTCTTATCAATTCAGTGAAACCATTCCTCAGTAATGCAAGAATTCCAGATGCAGAATGATAAATCTCCCCATCACCTCTGATAAATACTTTTCTTGGGCTTTAATAAATGCCATTAGCACCTATTTTCTGTAGCAACGTAGCATTTCATAAGCTCTGTAAAAGCCAATAATCTTTTTACAAGGAACAGGTTCGGTAAAGAGAGGGAATTACAGAACAGCAAGCCAAAATGAGCCTCCCTCTGGCAAGTCCTCGCTGCATTCTTAAATACAGAATGCAAAATAAAAGGGAATAGCAGTATGGCACACTAAAGCATTTAGCTGCTTCTAAAGAAAATTACAGATTGCAACACAGATGGTGGTTGCTGTAATACAGGATAATTGTCCTCTTCTGTGAACAAATAACGATGCAGAGTGTAAAAGAAGCAAAACCGTAAGATACCATCTGACTCAGGTGCAGTGCACAGCCGAGGGCATCAGGGGCAATGCCCCTCCTGCCCTGCTCCTGTGCCCCCCTGCATCCTGCTGCTCTGCAGGGGGGCACAGGAGCAGTGCATAGCTAGTAACTAAACTTGCCCCGTGCCCAGATCCAGCGCTGCCACTCTCCGCTTCTTTGGGGGCCCCCAGCAGCAGCCGCTGCTTATTTTCAGTAAGGAGGTGGCGTTGTGAGGGAGGAGAAGCACTGGAGCCCTGTAAGGAGTCCCATAAGGGACAAACAACCGTAGAACGCGCTTGGGCGGCTTGGGGGAAACCGTCCAAGTGCACAGAATAGGAAAGGGCAATTGGGATTCTTGCCTGTGAATTGCCTTTCTGTAGCCTTGCAGGGAGTTTATTCGGACTCAGGGAGTGATCTCCCTCACATCCACTAGGAGGCAGCAAAGACTTTCTGCTGGGCATGCGTAGGGAGCGCTTCCTCGCTTCCCCAGGAGTAACACAGCCGAAGATGAGAACTGAAAATATAAGAACAAAACACAACCTTCCCCGTAATGGGGTAACCACGTAGAACAATTAACTTATTTTAACAGATTAGAAACAGATGGGTGGGCCAAATAAACTCCCTGCAAGGCTACAGAAGGGCAATTCACAGGTAAGAATCCCAATTGCCCTTTCTATAGCCTTCAGTCCGTTTATTTGGACTCAGGGAGATAACAGAGCAGTTAGTTTATTCGGCACGGGCGGGGAAACAAGTCAGTTAGATCCCAGCACCGTCTGCAGAACCTGCCTGCCAAAGGCGGCTTCGGCGGATTGGTGCAGATCCACCTTATAATGTTTGGTGAAGGTATGTAGGGACCTCCAGGTGGCCGCCCTACAAACCTCCTCCACAGGAGCCCGGGAATAGAAAGCCGCATTGGCGGCTGCTCCCCTGGTAGAATGGGCTAGGATAGGATTGGGAGGTTGAAGTCCCGAGGCTTTGTAAGCTTCCGCTACACAAGTGGCAATCCACCCTGAGATGGCAGGCTTAGAGGCCTTTCCCCCCCTATGACGAGGGTGATATTTAACCGGCAGGCTGGGGGAACGCCTGAAAGGGGCTGTACGAGTCAAATAAATCTTTAAGGCCCTGCGCACATCCAACGTGTGCCAAGTTCTTTCCAGTGGGTGGCTAGGCCGTGGGCAAAAGGATGGTAGAATGACATCCTGAGGCATATGGAACGAGGACGAGACCTTAGGGACAAAGGAGGGGTCTGGACGGAGACGAACAGAGTCCTTCCTGAAAACACAGAAGGCCGGGTCTGAAGACAGGGCCCCAATTTCCGACACCCGCTGTGCGGATGTAATGGCTAACAAAAAAGTAACTTTGATTGACAAAAAGAACAAAGACACCAAGTCCAAGGGCTCAAAAGGAGGAGCTGTTAGAGCTTTGAGTACCAGATTAAGGTTCCAATTGGGAAATCCATGCACCACCGGGGGAGAAATTTTATGAGCGGCCCTTAGGAATTGTCTAATGTGTGTGTGGGTTGAAAATCGAAGCCCACCCGCCGCCCCCAGGGTACTGTCAATTGCGGCTAATTGTCTCGAAATCGTGTTGGGACGTAGGCCCTTGTCAAGCCCCTCTTGTAGGAACTGAAGGATTTGTCCTACTGATGGTTGTAGGGGATTTATTCGGTGCACAGTACACCAGGTCGCAAACACCTTCCAGGTACATTGGTAAACGCGATGGGTTGATTTACGTCTGGAGGCCAACAATGTCTGGATGACCGGGTCTGAATACCCCAAGGATTGAAGGGCTAGGGTTTCAATAGCCACACCGTTAGTTTGAGGAACTCCGGCTTTTGGTACAGAACAGGTCCCTGTGACAGGAGATCGGGTGTGAGATCCAGTGTCAGTCACACCCCCTGTGACATTGCGAGTAGGTCGGGGAACCATGGGCGGCAAGGCCAAAATGGGGCTACAAATATCACCGTGGAGAGTTGTGTCTTGCAATGTCGAAGAGCCCGACTGAGCAGAGGAAAGGGAGGGAAGGCATAGAGGAGTCATGTCAGCCATGGATGATTGAGCGCATCGACACCCTCGGCCTTTGGATGGGCATGTCTGGTGAAGAATCGAGGCAGTTTGCAGTTGATCGGTGAGGCAAAGAGGGCCACTTCTGGTTTGCCGAACTTCCGTGTTATTTGCAGGAATGCCGACGGACCAAGAGACCATTCCCCCGAGTCGACTGTCTGGTGGCTCAGCCAGTCTGCTTCAATGTTGTCTGTCCCTTTGATGTGCAGGGCAGCTAGGGAGAGTAGGTGGGTCTCCACCCAGTTCATCAGCAGCATCACCTCTTTGTGCAATGGTCTGGATCGGGAGCCTCTCTGGTGATTGACATACGCCATGGCTATGGTGTTGTCCGTGAATACTACCACGTGTTGCCTGTTCACCAGGGGGCAGAAGTGCAACA
Source organism: Sphenodon punctatus (assembly GCA_003113815.1). NCBI lineage: Eukaryota > Metazoa > Chordata > Lepidosauria > Sphenodontia > Sphenodontidae > Sphenodon > Sphenodon punctatus. Next base: position 640,119 of record QEPC01000824.1, on the reverse strand, counting down.
GGGCCAGCCGTATGGCTTTGAGTTCCAGCCAGTTGATGCTGTGGCTGGTGTTCGCGGAGGACCAGATTCCCTGTGCGAACGTGGTGTTGATATGCGCACCCCATCCTAGAAGGCTCGTGTCGGTGGTCAAGATCACTCTGTGTGGCTCCGAAAGGGGAACTCCCTGGCTGAATCTTTCTGGGTCTGTCCACCAGGAGAGGGACTGGACGGTCTGTAGAGGTGTAGGTATGGAAACTGAGCAGTTGTCGATGATGTGTTTCTGCCAGGGGCAGAGCAGTTGTTGTAGTTTGTGGGCGTGACAGCGAGCCCACTGTAGGTGTCGTATGCACGAGATCATGCAACCGAGCAGGGATGCCAAAGTTTTCAGCGAGGTTTTGTGACGAGCCTGGACGGTTGCTATGAGTGTCCTGATTTTGTCTTGACGTGGGGTGGGGATGAAGATCCTGTCCAATTGGGTGTGGAAGATGACCCCCAGGTGTTCGAGACACTGAGACGGGGTCAAGTGGCTCTTTTTGAAGTTGATTTGAAACCCATGATGTTCCAGGTAATTGACGGTGAGGTGCACATGCGCTTGGGTCAGTTCGCAAGTCGTTGCACGGATCAAGATGTCGTCCAGATAAGGGAAGATAGCCACTCCCTGCAGGCGCAGGTTGGCTATGGTTGGTATTAGGATTTTTGTGAATGTTTGTGGCGCTGTGGCAAGGCCGAAGGGGAGAGCTTTGTACTGCCAGTGCTGACCGTTGTAGGCGAAACGTAGCCATCGATGGTGAGCAGGCAGACTGGGGATGTGTAAGTAGGCGTCCTTTAAATCCAGAGAAGCGAGCCAATCGTGCTGAGATTGCTAGCGATACTGAGGCCAAGGTCTCCATTTTGAACTTTTGGATCCTGATAAATTTGTTCAGTCTTTTTAGGTCCAGTACTGCTCTCCATTCTCCTGACTTCTTTTGTACCAAGAAGAGAAGCGAGTACAGGCCTTTTCCCTTGTCGTACCAGGGGACTCTTTCTATGGCGTCCAGTTTGTGTAACCTGTCGATTTCGGATGCCATAGCTTTTCTTTTGTCCGGCGCAGCCGAGATGGGGGATATCCAGAAGAAGTCCCTTGGCTTGGTTCTGAGTTCGATTGAGTATCCTTGCAACACCGTTTGGATGGCCCAGGCGTTGGATTCTTGCCACTGCTTGGTGAATAGGTGGAGTCTTCCTTCCAGAGGAACTGAGTCTGGGAAGGAAGTGTCCAAGGAGTCAGGATTCCTGCTTGCGAGACGGGGATCCTGGTCGTCTGGAATATGAGGGTTGAAAGTTAGATCTTTGAGGCTTGGATCCTTGTCCCCTTTGGCCTCTGCCTCTCTGTGGTTGAGCCCATGAATTCTGCGAGTTGTACTGTCACCTGTGGGTCTGATTAAATCGTTGGAAAGGTCAAAAAAAGGTTTTAAATGACTGCACTTGGTTGAGTGAATGCTTTTTGTCCTTATTAGAGGCCTCGGTGAGAGCCTTGTCTAAAGCCTGGCCGAATAGCTTTCCTCCCTTAAATTTACTGTTAACCAGGAGACTCTGCGTGGGAGTCAGCTCGCCACGATCGTAGCCATAGATGTCTGCGCGCAGCTACATTAGCTGCCATGGCTCGAGCCGACCATGTGACCATGTCCATGGAGGCATCCATGAGAAAGGCATGGGCCAGCGTAACGTTGGCTGCCAGCTTGCGCGACAATACCGCTGAGATGTTAGGGTCCTTGGATAACTTAAACCACTTCATAATGGCTCTGGAGGCATATGAAGCGGTGGTAGTTATTTGTAGATTGTATGATAAGGCCTCGTAATTTTTTCGAAGCCCAACTTCTATACCCTTGTCTGTTGGGTCCTTAGGTAACAGATCCTCTGATGAGGGGAATACAGATTGGCGGGCTAGTGAGGCTGCGGCAGAATCCACTCTAGGTGGTTTGAAAATGGGATCGTTCTGTTTAGTGAACGAATACAGAGACTGTTGGACCTTAGAGAGCTTAGAGGACTTGGTGGGCTGTTTCCACTGTGCCCTAATTATCTTTTAAAATGCTTGGTAGAAAATCACTCCCTTACCGCTGCTATGCAGCTTAGGGATATAATCCCTATCTGAGTCCTCCTCCTCAGAGGAGTCGTCGGATTCCTTTTTCTTTTGTGTGCTAGGGGTTATTCTAAGTACCCTTTGCGCCCTCCGGAGGAGTTTGGGGCCTTGTTCAGATGGAAGCTCTCTGCCCGCCTCCTTGTGCCCCTTGGAAAGGACATCCTCCCACTCGGAGGCGTCCTGATCCCCTGTACTGGTAGAGAGGGCCAATTCCTCCCCTGATCCCCCCGATGATTGTGAGGGGGAAGGGGATATGGTCTGTCTTTCTCTCCTGCACTTCTTGCGCGGGGGTTGTGGGGGTGGCTCTTGGTCAGAAGAAGAGTCCAGAACTTCCCCCTCCTCCGAGAGGGGAGCCTCCCCTTCATCCTTTGAGGATGATCCCAAGAGATCCCTGAGAGAGAGCTTGGGGGGTGTTTTATGGGCAGGTTTGCTCGCCTGCTTGCCTTTTCCCGCCTTTTTAGAGGAGCCTTTAAAGTTGGTGGGGGGAGGGGAACTAGAGCGAGCCCACTTCTGGTTCTTTTCTATACGCACGAGGACCCCCATCATGGTCCTCAGTGCGTCCATCTGGAGTTTTTGGAACGATTCCGCCTCCCCATGCCCCCTTACTTTCGAGGAGACAGATGATTCTGCCTCCTCCTGTGCTTCCAGCTCCTCAGCCTCAAAGATCTGCCGCTCCTCCCTGGACTCAGCCAGCATGTCCTCCACGCGAGCTGCGGGGATCGCGGTCTGGATGGAGCTGCCCCGCGCAGTTTCACTTTCGCGTTCAGGGGCTGAGGCTTCTGTTTGCCGCTTTGCGGCCTTAATGGCGGCGGCTCAGCGGGTCTTTGCCGTCTCTGCCATCCCACACGCTGCTCCAGAAGGTCCGTACCCTGGGGTCGGATCCTGCGCTGTGGGCACCCGGGCCGTACTCAGGAGCCAGCACCGGAGTGAAATGAGGAGCCTTGAAGAAACCCGGGCCGTACCCAGGGGCCGGCACCGAGGCAGAGATTTTAATGCCCTATGGGGCTAGGCTGCTTTTTGCAGAAAAAAACCCCGCAGGGTCAAAGAAAGTCTGGTGGGGGTGCAGAGCACCCCTGCTGCACAACCTAGTCGAATGGAGGCAGACTTTCGACTGGGGAAGCGAGGGAGCGCTCCCTACGCATGCCCAGCAGAAAGTCTTTGCTGCCTCCTAGTGGATGAAAGGGAGATCGCTCCCTGAGTCCGAATAAACGGACTGAAGGCTATAGAAACTAATTTCCCATTTTATCCACCGGGGGGCAAGGAGCTCAGTGAGCCCATAGGGCTCTATGATAGAGCCCTACAGGCTCACTTTTTAGATAGTGCCTGCATAGGCGCCCAGGCGAGATGTGCGGGGGGGAGGAGGGTCTTGCAGAGTGCCCCCTCCTGCCTCCTCCCCTCGGAGACGTGGGGGGAGGGGGGACTTGGGGAGTCTAGCTGGGCAATGGGGTAGGGGGAGTGGGGGTGCACTGGGAGACTTGAGGGAGGGGTGGTGTGCAGTAGGGTACATTGGGGGAGCAGAAGGGGACTGGAGGAAGACATGGGGAAGGGGAGTGGGGGGGAGTCTAGCTGGGCAATGGGGCTTGGGGTGGACTGGGAGACATGGGGGAGGGGGTGCAACAGATATGAAGTGAACCATGTTTTGGGGAACAAGTGGAACTCCTCGCTGCTGCTTTTGTGGTATGTTGAGGATAATATGGTTGGCTTAAGATATGGTTTCAGTGGTTTGTTTATTGCATGTTTGCCGGTGCACTGCTGGTTTCCCCCCTCCTTCCCCAGGCATGTGCAAAGGCCGTGGCCATTTTCTGGGGCCTCACTGGCCATGGCTACTCTTACTTGGTTAAAATGGGTCCCTTTCCTGTTTTACACGTAAATTGTCTGCTTTCTGGGCGGGGTACCTAAGGGCTTGGGTGGAGGAAGGGTTTCCAATCCAATCTCTGCTGGAATGTTCCTTGCATTTTAAAATGGCCCTGCCCTTTGCAGTTTGGTGGGATGTTGCGAGTAGAGACAAAATGGCCTCCGCCTCGCTAGTAGAGAGGCCATTTTGTGAATTTGTGGGTCTACTGGTCATGGCTACTCTTTTTTAAAATGGTCCCTCCCTTCGCTGTTTAACTGCTGCTGGAAAGTAGTTTGCTTGCAATGCAAGCCAGCAACCGGCAAACTTTTTTTTAAAAAGGCCTGTGTGCTTGGACAGACGTTTGTCTGTTGGGGATGTGTACCTCCTAGGGATACTGGTCTGGATGTGCCTGGTTTGGTGGCAATGCAGCCCTGAAACTAGCCAAAATTTTTAAAAAAGGCCTGTGAGCTTGGACAGGCCTTTGGCTGCCGGGGATAGGGTGTAGCTACTAGGGATGCTGGTCTGGATGGGCCTGGTTTGCTTGCAATATGGGCCTGCAACTGTTCTCCTTGTGAACAGAGGAGAAAGAAAGTAGGAGCATGGCAGAAGAGAAGGCTGTAGACAACAAGGAGACCCCTTTCCCCTGTCCCCCACTGAACCCATCTCTTCCCCTTCCTCTTCTCATACACCAAAACCAAACCCTTTCCCTCCTACTTCTCCTCTGTCCAGTCCTTCTCTTCCCTTTTATTCTCTTCTGTTTTGGCTTGTCACAGGACAGGGAGCTAACTCAAACCTCCCAGTTCTCCAAGCCAGAAGGAAGGTTTGTCCCAAAGCCTACACCTTCAGAAGACTATAGGTGGCCAAGGATGCCATGGAAATAGAGGATTCAGGATAAAGGTAGGTGATGGCAACGTGATCTAATTTTTTAACCTACTTAAAAAATTCATCCGCACCAATGGAGCAGCCGCCGTTTTCCCCGGTTGCTGCGTGCGTGGGGACAAGTGTTGGGTGGTGGTGAGTGGGGATACGTGTTAGGTGAGTGCGTGCACCCCTACTCACCGCAGGCACTGCATTGTTGACATGGGACTCGCCCACCCATGAACCACCCATTAATTGGGACCTGGTGGGAGAGAGTGGACGGGACTGCAGTAGTAGGGCTCTCTATCCCCTGGTGGCAGTGCTTCATGCAGCAGCGTTCCCAGCGTTAACGAATGTAATGTTCATCCAATGTTAACCCTGGGAACCCCTTGCTGCTGGGTTATGCCATGCCACTGGCCTACCGTTGCCCTGGCTCCGCCCCTAGGCCCGCTGGCAGCAGGTTCAACCCACCCACTGCCCCACCATCCGCCAAACCCACCAGTCACCCCTGATATGTCTTGAAAGTAAATTGAGAGGCAAAGCTAAGATTCCCATCTTTAAATAGCTACAACATGCCTGGATATTATAGAGAACTTCAAGGAAGAAGAATCTTACAGCCTACGATCCACAGCAATATTAGTTTCATATTCTATCATCATATTCTATCATCAAAAAACCTTACGGTTTAAGGCTAAGTGTAGTTGTATGTACCCCAGGGGCATAGCATCCATTGAGCAAACCCAGCATAAAGTCACGGGCCACTAGGTCCCAGGGGTCGCCTGGCCCCGCGGGGGCAGCCCTGCGCCTGGACTGGGCTGGAGGATCCCTGGGTGCAGGGCACCCCCACATCATGGGAAGGGGGGGTCCCCATCCCTCACCTGCCTCTGCATGCCAGTAGCGCTGCTGCTGTGGGACACCGATCGGACTGGAAGATAAAGCGGTTTGTAAACAAACTCCTCCCCATGTGAGTGATCAGAAGGTTGCTGCCTTGTAAAGAAGGTTCTTGGAGATGATTCCTAACACTCTCACAACTGGGTTGTGCACGCTCACCATATTCAAATAATAGGCCACGTAATGGTCTCCAGGTCCTCTAGTATAAGAAGCACTCTCCCCCTCAGAATGACAGTTCCTTCCAACACTTTCTAGGAATATAAGAAAATTCCATGCGGGGCTGGAGGGGTGGGTGTTGTGAGAATGTTAGGAGACATCTCGAAGAACCTTGTTTACAAGGCAACAACCTTCTGTTCTTTGAGTGGATCCTCACAGGCCCTTTTTACACGGCTCCACCGGGTGGGTGGGGGGGTGTCCATGGGCGTGCTGGTGCATGGGCAGGGCATGCACACGGCTGCACATGCATCCCCACTCACCCCCACTCATCCACACCCATGGAGCAGCCACCGTTTTCCTCGGTTGCTGCGTGCGTGGGGACAAGTGGTGGTGGTGGTGAGTGGGGATACGTGCTAGGCGAGCACGTGCACCCCTACTCACCGCAGGCACTGCATTGTTGACACGCGACTCCCCCACCCATGAACACGCAGAAATCTGGTCTATACCAGAACTGAGAACATTTTCCCTCCCTCAGGTCACTTTGAAATTAAGTAGAAGGTCCATTGGCCATACAGAAGTTGGGGCAGGGGTGCTTAAGTGATTGTGCGCAGAATGAAGAGAGGAAGGAAGCAGAGGGTTCAGATCATGGATCTAGGTCACCATCTGCTATCCTTAAGTGCATACTCTCATCTCTGCTCCCTTCCTGAGTTCCCTCTTTCAGTGGGACATTTTCACACTGACAGCTGTTGCACCTCTGCCTTGCCTCACCCCCAGGTGGGCTGTTTAAAGGCAGCCCACCAGATGTGTGGGCAGAGCACAGGCAGGGCAGGCTGTCCCTCAGGTGGTGCTCCAAACATCCAGGACTGAAATGCTAATGACCACCCTAAGGTTTGGCTTTTTTGAACCAGGCTCATTTACATTTGCTCACAGTTCATGCTGAAAATGCCAGCACGCTTCCTAAATTGTTTTTATGTATGTATATTTGTCTTGAGTTAGTCTGTAGTTCTGACTTGTTACCAGTCTAAGGAAGGGCCCTATGTGGCCCAAAAGCTTGCACACTCACCAACAGAAGTTGGTCCAATAAAAGATAGCATCTGGACTACTTTCTCTCCATCTATTACTTCTGGGACCAAGATGGAAACCACACTTTCTCTCTAGATTACCAAAGAAAAAGGTGGCACATGTGGTCTTAGAGCTGTAGGTGGGCCACTGCTGACATACATTATAAAATTGATAATCATGTTCCGATAGATGCATACAATCTACTTCATAACCACTCTCAAATTACAGATATTATCTGTTTACATCACTTAGCATATGCCACTATTTGTCAATCTGCACTTGTATTGCATGTGTAGGAGCTCAACTTCCTTCCTTTATCAGGGAGCCGGTGTCTTTACGTTTCACAGAAGGAAGATGGAACTAATTTCCCCCTTGGTCAGACACTATGTGCAAAGGTGGTAAGTAGGCACAACGTGACTAGTGAACTACTAAATTACTTTATGAAATGCTAGCACTTAGTTCACCTTTTAAGACACCATATATGCTTTAAAGCTGTGAAAGGTAATAATCAAAACGTGATCAACCCAATAGCCTATGATTCACAGCAACTTTAGTTTCATATACCAATTGTAGCCAGAAAAAGAAACCCATTTCAGTTGAAAGACTGAACCCATGTTTGCTAAGAGGCAAGTCAGTTTAAATATTGGTGCCATTATTTCTGTGCTGAAAGAGGTTTATTAAAGTGCTCTTTGGTTATCTGGTTTACATACTTGTTGGCCATACGCCTGGACATTTTGAGAGAAAACTATGTCCTGTTGGTTCCTTTGTTAAATTCTGTCAATGCTTTTAAACTATTTACTTTTAACATATATAGGGTGGGTTCTTTGACCCCAAGCAGTGGATGTTTTGTTAAGTGGGCAATGGTATGGCAAAAGAAGCTATAGCCTTTAAAACAGGTGACATCTTTCAGCCATGTTGTTTGCTGTGTTTGCTGAAAGCAACCTGGATTAACTGGGGTGCCCAGGAAGTGCCCAGCTGAGAGAGAGGTTCCTTATAGCGTCTACTCAGGTCTGAGATTTACTTTTCCATCCTAACTATGGATAAGATCCATCATAGTTTTAAGGTGTTCATGTTTCAAAATAGGCCATGGAATCCATTTTTCTTTCTGCTCTTTTCCTTTCTTGCGACCTATTACACGCTGTACAACTAGCAGTAAACACTTTGGCCTTTCACTGAATATTATCTTGTTTTGGTTACGTGAAAGTGCAGAAGTTAGCTGTAGACATGCTTTTGTTCCAACTGTCTTGCTTAGACTTCATGGGGTTTGGAATGCAGTAAACATGGCTGGAAGAAATTAGAAGTTATGGTATCAAATGGGGTCCTCTAGCAGTATTTCACAGTATAGACACTGGTTTCTAAAATGGTTCTGTTCACCTGTTTGGATAAAATGTGTATTTATGGTTCATTATTGATTACTTGCTGTTTAATAACTTACTTGCCATTTGATCATAGTTTGTTGTTTTGACTGGAATTTACTTGCTTCTTTGTTTTTGTTGGTTTCTTCATCTCTCTTCAGCATACTTTTTTTTTTTAATGTTCCCCACCCACTGAAATTGTCTTTTATGAATAAAGTTGTCTTTATTCACATGTTTTATTGAGAAGACAAGAACCATAGTGATTTAATTTGGCTTAAAGAAAGCAGTTTACTTTTTAGCAGACTTTTAAAATAATTGGCACAAAGAAATTAGAAGAGACACTGATAACATGTTTGTTTCTGGGACCCAAGGTCTTTTTTCAAGTTTGGGTCAAAACAGTTTCTCATGACATTAAAGGAGATGAAAACATGTTTTCAACTAACGATTAGGCCGTAATATTGATAATAGAGAAACATCACCACCCTGTGAAAAAAGGTGTTTTATTGTTTCAGTCACATCTCAAATGCTAAAATAGGTTTAATTTTTAAGCTAAATAAGGGTTTTAAAGGTTGTCAATTGGAGTAGTATTAATTAGGGATGGGCGAACGCGGTTCAGAAGTTCGGCTCGAACTCGGCCTGTTCGGACGACCGAACCGAACTCGATTCCGAACGTCGAAATGACCGAACAGTTCAGATCGCGTTCGGGTGGCAAAAATGTGTCACTGGAAGGCAAAACGTGGTAGGGAGGGGGAGTCAGCTGAGGAGCAGACTTCCAGGCACCAGGGGTGGAGAGGCTTGGAGTGGCAGCCAGCCTGCGCAGTCACAATCCCTTTTCGCCTCAGACCACTGGCTTCGCAGTCTGCGATTGGCCATGGGCTAGGCAGCACGGAGCCAATGGGGCTTGCAGTGATGCGGGCGCAGCAAGAAACAAAACTGAATGCCTCCCCCCTTCCCAACACCTTCTGAGCTAGTCAGTTCCTGAACAGAAGGCGTTTCAGAAGGCTCCCTCTCCCAGCAGATTTTGTTCCTTCCTATTCCTAATCCATTGCCATCCTCCTCCTATTTCACCCATCCAACCCATTTACCTCCATATTATCATTTATTTAGATTATATTAGATAG
>QEPC01000824.1:599449-628799 GCA_003113815.1 Sphenodon punctatus | reverse complement strand
AGGTGGGCCCTGCTTCAGGCACAAGTCTTGGACAGCTCCCACACATCAAGGAACCTCGAGGCAGCCCTGGCCACCATGGTGAGGGAGTGGGTCATGCCAGGCTCAGCCTTCACCAAGGAGTGTGTGGTTACAGACAACGCGGCCAATATACTAAAGGCAGTCCGTGACGGAAGGGATGCTTGTGAAGCCCCCGCTGCACACACCCTCCATCTTGTGGTGAAGAACGCTCTGGGGTTGGGGAATAAGGGGATTGGACCAGGCACCCTTAGCTCCCTGGTCGACCGGGGGAGGAAGTTGGTGGGGTTCTTCAACTGCAGCATGAAGGGCAGTGAGCTCCTCTGGGAGAAGCAGGACGAGCAAAAGTCCCCGATGCACCAGCTCATCCAGGATGTCTCCACCAGGTGGAATTCCACCTTCCTGATGCTCGAGTGGCTTCTTGAGCAGAAAGCCGCCCTGCATCAGGTGGAATTGGAGACAGACATTGAGGCCCCTTCAGGGTAGAACAGGGAGGAATGGGAGAGTCTAGCTCACACGGTCTTCGTCCTGAAACCATTCCTGGCTGTGACGGAGACCGTGCACAAGATTGCAGCTACACAGTCTGAGGGAGTATGGAAGGCCCTTCCATCTCCCGAACAGCACTTTCGAGGGGATAAAATCAAAATGAAGAAGAGTAAGAGCTCTTATAAAATCAGTGTTGCTCTAGAAATTTCTTTCTAAAGTGAGTAGAACCAAGGCAGATATAGCATCTGTTCAACAACTTCCTGAAAAGAATCCCTATATGAAATTACTTGGAACAGAATTTAATAAAACTTCAGTAAAGCTAGTAGAACTCCATTGGGTTTCATGGGACAAAGATCAGGACCAGTAAAAGGGTGTCACCATGGTCTTGGTTCATAGAAGTAAGGAGGGGTGAAATAAAAATAACCATGAAGAAGATGCGATTGTGTAGACATGGAAACCAAAAACATCTTTCTTTAGCGTCATGCTGATTGGAGGAACACCAGGCAGCCATATTGAAAGACTCTCAGAAATCCTATAAGACTGGCAGGATATTGTTGACATAGAAGAAAAGGAAGACGCTTGCTAACCAACATGCTACTGAGCCAAGTCACCTGTGGGCCTTAGTTTTTTTTCTTTCCCAACTCTTTCTTTCTCCCCCCAATCTTTTCTTTTACTACTTTTTCTTGTCTTTTATTTTTCATTTTTAAAGCCACTTCTCTTTTTTCCTCATCTTTATTTTTATTTTTACATTTTATTTTCATTTTAACTTCATTTTTCAGATATTTTCTTTTAAATTTTAACTTCATTTCTCACATTTTTCACTCTTTTCAAGTCATTTCTCTTTTTGCCTTAAAGTTAATCTTTAAAAATTTCTTTCCCCATTTTTCAAGGGCAATTCTTATTTTTCTTTAAGGTTTTTGTCCCCAGGTGCAGACTTTTCTTTTCTGGAAGCACTGTATTTGGTCTTCGATAAACCTGTTTCTTTTCCATTTTTAACTCTGTCTGGTGGACAGAGTTCCCCCAAGTGTTTCTCTGTCTTTTCCCTCCCTTTTTGGAGCTTCCAGGCGCCTTGCTTGTTGAGAGGCCATTCCTCAGTCTCTGGACAAATTTTATTTTATATTTTTCTTTATCTTCTCTCTCTTTTATTTTTACTATTTTTACTTTAATTCTTATCAAGTCTCCAGCATAGCGGCAAGTTATCATCTTATCTTGCCCAGAAGGACCCCACAGACCCCAGACAATTTTGGGGGGACCTGAGATATCTGTGTGGTGAGATATATTCTCCAAGAATATATACATTTGTAATCAATAAACCTTTTTTGCATGCTTCCATAGTGCTTTTATAGTTGTGTGTAAGCCATTTTGGCAGGGCAATAAATGTCTATTGTGACTTTTCGATAAGCAAACTTAAGCTTTCCTATGAAGATGCCTGACCCCATGGTGGAGCTAATTCCTGGGAGAATCTCGGGGTAACACAAGTACTAAGCGTTTAACTACCTGAAGATAAACAGAGGTATGTCTGCTGAAAAACTAGCTCGCAAATGGCATAAAACCATTCATGTCACCAAAATGCAGCCTTTGGGCGAGGCCGTGAGAGGCTTCGGCATGCGTGGTCATCAGTACACCAATGACACACAACTCTACCTCTCTTTTTTCTGCGGACCCAGCAGTTTCGGTGCTTACCCAGTGCTTGGCAGCTGTGAGGGATTGGATGAGGGCGAGCTGTCTGAAGTTTATTTATTTATTTATTTTATAGATTTTTATACCGCCCCATCCTGCAATGCAGCTCGGGGCGGTTTACAACAATAAAACAATTTAAAATCTTTAAAATACAAATATAAAACATATAAAACAGGGCAACATATAATCATGAGTAAATAAAAGGTGGGGGATTAAAAATCACCCCCCCCTCCCTCCCTCCCAAAGGCCTGGGCAAACAGCCAGGTCTTACAGTTTCGCCGAAATGTCAAAAGGCTTGGGGCCAGGCGAGCTTCCTCCGGAAGGGAGTTCCACAGCCGCGGCCCTACCACCGAGAATGCCCGCTCCATCGTGGCCCCCCGCTTAACACGGGGGATCTCCAGGAGGGCACCCCCGGCAGACCGCAGGAGTCGTTCCGGGGCGCGAAGGGCGAGGCGGTCCCTAAGGTAAGAGGGGCCAAGGCCGTATAGGGCTTTATAGATCATTACTAGGACCTTGAACTTGGCCCGGCACACTATCGGCAGCCAGTGCAGCGCTCGGAGCACCGGTGTAATGTGCTCCCGGCGACCCGTCCCCGTAAGAAGACGGGCCGCCGCATTCTGCACCAGCTGCAGCCTCCGGGCCAAGAACAAGGGAAGCCCCACGTAGAGCGCGTTACAGTAGTCGAGCCGCGAGGTGACGAAGGCATGGATGCTGACAAGACGGAGGTGATGTTGGTGGGTAGAGCTAGTGTGGTGGAGGGCCCCATCATCGATGGGATCTGCCCACCTATGGCCACACAGGTCCGCAGTCTGGGGGTGCTCCTTGACTCACAGCTCCGCCTGGATCTCCAGGTGGAAGGTGTGGCAAGGGGAGCATTTCACCAGTTACATCTGGTATGACAGCTGCGGCCGTATGTTTCAGACTCGGATCTGGCCAGTATCATCCATGCCTTATTACCTCTAGACTATACTACTGTAACACACTCTACGTGGGGCTGCCCCTGGGGACGGTCTGGAGGTCACAGCTGGTGCAGAATGCGGCGGCCCGTCTCTTAATGGGGACGGGTCGCCGTGAGCACATTACATCGGTGCTCCGTTCTTTGCACTGGCTGCCTATTATCTTCCAGGTCCAATTCAAGGTGCTGGTAATGACCTATAAAGCCCTAAACGGCCTGGGCCCGGCTTACCTGCGGGATCGCCTCAGGCCCAGGATTGCATTGCGCCCTGCCAGGGGCGCCTGACTTGAAGTCCCCCGAGTCGCGACGATGGGGAGGGCGTTCTCAGTGGCCGCTCCCAGACTGTGGAACTCCCTTCCTAATGGAGGCCCGCCTGTCCCTGGACCTCCCCTCTTTCCGAAGACAGTGTAAGACCCAGTTGTTCTGCCAGGCCTTTGGAGAGGGAGACGGGTACAGTGGGGGAATTCTGCCTTTTTAGGTTTTTTAAATATAATTTTAATGTTTTTAATGATATTTTATGTGTGTTTTAATTATGTTTTTGCATTTTGTATGCCATCCCGAGCTGCTCTGTGAGCAGGAGCGGGCATGGTAGAAAAATAGTTAAATAAAATAAATAAATAAATAAATAAATAAATAAAATGTTTACCAGAGGGTAGGTCCACATTAGAAAGGGAAGAGGCAAAGAGGGTCTCATGCCCCCATCTGACATGGTCACATGCCTGTACAGAAATTATATCAAAGGGTCAGGAGCAGTTTTCTGTGTGCGAGTTGCCAGTTTTCCCTCACAAGTTGTAAGTTACATTTTCAACCATTTTGGACCATAAGCGAGTATGCAGTTCTCAGACCGCAAACAGAGGTAATTCCATGACCACAGAGACATCCTGACATGCATACAATGTCCGACTTCAAGCTACAAAACCGATTTAAGTTTGATAACAAAGACAACTTGCTCTTTACAGGAGGAAGCTTGCTTATGATTTGAATCCTGGCACCCAACCTAACCTAGTAAGGCCACCAGATAGAGACTGACAGCAAGTCAGCCTATACCTGCTTCATATCCATCTAATTACAACCTGCATCACCACACACACACACACACACACATGCACACACACACACACACAGTGCAGCCAAACTGCTTTGGACTAGAGTCCTTTGCTTCAAATAAGGTGGAAGAAAAGTGGGACTGCAGCTTGAGAATTACATAAATCACTAATCAGCATCCGAATGCGCTAATCACATTTCCACTTCATTATTGCCCGAAGGTTGATCTGCCTCATTCTTAACAACAAATCCTTAATTTGTAAACAAAACGTCAGTGGAATTGTGACTGATTTAACAGCAACTTCTGCAATAAACAAGTCTTTAAGGGAAGGCTGCGAGTAAACAAACCACATTTCAAAAAGCAGGGCCATTTTTCCTTCACTCAGACATCTGCTGCTGAGGACAATAAAGCAAAGGCACCCAAATGCTATTGTTGTGTTTGTTTGTCGCAGTAGCTAAAGGGGCATACGATTCTGTAAAACACTATCCTATAGAACCACCATGATCTACTCTAAACACAAGGCCAGGTACTCTCAAGTTTAATGAAGACCAATACCCAAGGCTGTAAAAGTCCATTCACCTGCTCTCCTTTGGCAACTGTACTTTTAAGCTGGCGAGTGGGCTTTTACTGGTCTCCATACCCCACTGCAAGTCCCAGACTGGTGGGATAGTCTTATTCCTGACTAGAGGATTATTCTACATATAATATGCTTTAAAGTTCTGCTGACACCAACTCTCTTTGCCTTGGGAAAACAACTGACCCGTCTCTCCTGCCTAGCATTAAAATGGGGATTATAGCAACATCTCTCTTTAAGGTAGTTATGACATTATCATCTGCATTTTGTTTAAAAGTAGATATTAAGCATTGTACCTTGAAATGGCAGCACTGGAGTTTGCTACTTCACACTGCTGTACAATAGTACTCAGAACTTGCCCTACACCAATGACTGGACAAATAGGCTGCAACCCACACGGCACATACTCCAGAGTAGCCCCACTGAAGCCCTATGGGGTTTCACTTACTCTGGACTAAGTGGTTTTTGGATCATGGCCGTAGTCCTTTGGGAGGCTAATCCAAGGTCCGCACAAGCGTGCACCATGTGCACTCTCGGCATGTGCATTGATACCCTGGGGGGGCACCATGGTGTGCATAAACCAAACATGTGGACTTTGGATCGGCACCTTTGTGGAACGAACTGTTTTGGCAGGGAGGAGAAACCAAGTATAAACCAACACTTAAAATGGAACAGTATTAAAACCACAAAAGCTGCCCTACTGGGTCAGACCATAATCCATCTAGCCCAATATTCTGCCTCTGACAAAAGCCAACATCATATGTTTCAGGAGAAGAATACTAAGGCAGGGCACTAAGTACATGGAGGGATCCATTCTTTGCCATTCACTCTCAGCTTCCAGCAGTCAAAAGGTTTCATCGCCAAATGTGGCTAACAGTCACTGATGGGTCAATCAATCCTCTACGCACTTATCCAACCCCTGGTATCAAGTTCCAAGTCAGCTGTGCAGAAGCAACTGAAAAAGTTGCACACTCTACACTTGTACCAGTGCTTAATCTGTAAATGAAAAAAGAAAGCCTTTCCTAGAAGTCCTACCTCTTGGCTCCAGAAGTTTGGGTGGGTGGATGGTAAATTCAGAGAGGCCAATGGAGTTGCCCCTATGACTTCACCTGCCCCTGTTCTCGCCACTACTTAGGGATTGACCAAGCTTGATGACCGACAAGGCTGATACTCCAACTGATCAGCCACTACTCTACCAGGGGAAATACCAGAGCGAAGACAAGTGCTTCTGAATCCAAGTGTAGGTGGGGTCTTAGAGAGCAGGGTCTGGAAGAGGTGCTAGGGCTGCCAGTGTTCCTATCATGCAGCTAGAACAAAGTGACCTGAGGAAACTGGCAGCCAGGGAATCTCAGATGTGGGTATCATATTCTTCATTCCTAGATTCTAGTTCCAGCCCAGCTAAGCTGGAGGTTTCCCACACTTAAGGGTAATTTTACCCTGCCTGCATAAGTATCTAAAGATATTAAAAAGCACCCTTTCACTCTGCATTAACAACAAAATAAATTCAGTAGTGTACAAGAAAAGCAACACTGCCATCTTTTGGTGGCAACATTTTACTGGGCTTGTACATTTCATGTTTCTGTCTTACATTGTGTTTTCCCCAATGGCAGCAATTGGGGAAAATGCTTGCAACAGATCAGGAGCGGGCACACTGTGGCTAGGGAGCTACATGTGACTCTTGAGACAGTTCAAATGCAGCTCTCAACCAAGGCTGGTCGTGGGCCCATCACTGTGTGATGGTCCTGTGTGTTACTTCATTACGCCAATAACTGTACAGTTACGGCAAATAAAGCTATTCATTCATTACTTCATTATACTTGAGTCTCAGCAGCTGAATCACAGCTGCTCCTCAGAATCTTGGCACCCAGGATTTGCAGAGCATTAGCTCCAAGAACCAATCACAAACCAGGAGACATTCGTGCATGCACGCATGCATATGTGTATTGTGGCCCAGAGATGGTGCGTGGTTGCAGTGTTGGTTCCAAGTGACAGAGAGGGAGGCAATGTGGTTCGAATGATAACCTTTATTGGACCAACTACTGTCGGTGAGAATGAGCAAGTTTTCAGGCCACACAGAGCCCTTCCTCATGCATGTAGCGTAGCCAGTCAGACATATATAAACTGAACAAATGGCAGATAATCTTGCTCATTCTCATCAACAGCAGTTGGTCCAGTAAAAGATATTTGAACCACTTTGTCTCCCTCTCTGTATTGTGGCACACACTATTCTCCTTCTCCCAGCCAAGGTGTGTCTTGTGGCTCTGGTCATAGGAAGATTTTGGTACATGGTTCTTTGGGTTGGAAAATTTGACTGCCCCTGCAAAAGATAAAAGTTCATATTAGCTCACCTATTTGCAGAGGTGAGCTAACAGAGAAACTTCATTCACCTATTTAAGATTTTCTCGGCATGATAATGTTCTATAGGCACAGAAAAAAATATCAAGGGAATTTATGTCATGACATGTCACTTTCTAACCACTACAGCAGGAATGGGAAACATGCAGTCCAAGGGCCAAATGTGGCCCATGGCTCTTTTTTCACTTGGCCCCTTTCTAATTCTTGGATGTAGCCAGTGGATCCCCATTCCCTACTTTCAAGTACCAGAAGAGTGAGCAGAGACGGGGACATGCACTCAAGAATAGGGGATAGATTAATGACCTAGATCCATGATCTGGACCTCTTCCTCTGGTCAAAGTCTCTTCCCCCATCCTTAGGCACACCCTTTAAAGCACCCCCGACCCAACTCCTATCCAGGCTGCAGAGTTTGTACTAATCTTTACAGTGGCCTGCAGAAGAAAAATGGACCCTTAACCCTGCTCTAGAAAGCTGCTTCTATCACAAAGAAGCCACAGCAATAGAAAAAAATGTGAGCTGAGTGAAATTTCACGAGAGATAATTGTTCCTATTTTTAAAAACCTAGAAGGCACTGACATTACAGCCACTAGGGCTATATAAACGCCTACCACACATCTAGTTTTGTGTGGCTACACATATTGTGGGAAAGAGCATTTTCTATTACACATCTGTCTCATTCATTTTGTTCCTACTTCTCTGCTCAGCATTCTCTTTTCCCCTTCAGATGTCACACAAACATAAAAGGCATATGTGGGTCTTAAAAGGTGCCCTAAACAAGCCAGATTGTACAAAGGAAACCAAGGAACACAAAAGGGAAGAGGCTTGACAACAGTCACAGCAAACCAGCGGCAGAAGCCAGTGTTCTGGACTTGGAGCTGGGAAGCCAGGGTTCGAATTCCATCCTAGCCGTGAACTTACTGGATGGCCTTGGGCAAGTCACGTCCTCTCAGCCTCAGTTCACCTCTGTAAAATGCGAATGTGTGTGGTCTGCCTTCCTGTGTTCCCCTCACTCATGTCCATCTTAGATTGTAAGCCCACAGGACAGGGATCTGTCACTGAAAATCTGTGACTGTAAGGCGCTGCATACGCCTAGTAGCGCTAGAGAAATAATTAGTAGTAGTAGCGGCAGAGCCTGGGACTAGGACTGTGAGCCATAAGCCACTTACTCCACAGTAGTCCCATTGACATAAATGGTTTGTAGATCTTAGCCTAGGTCTCCCAGTCTGGAGGTTTACCTTATCAGTTCTGCCACACTACCATACCCGAGCAGAGAAGGAACTTGACAATAGACAGCATGAGCTGATTCAAGGTTTTTTTACAAGCTACGAGGAGACTCTGATCTTTAAATATTAGTAAAGCCTTCAGTCAAAAGCAACCTTGTTCCAGCCAGATACTCTGTACAGCATCAGCCCCGACCAGAGGGGCGGGGGTGGTGGTGTAGCCGTTATTTTTAAGAACACCTGGTCTGTGAGGAGGTACCCAGTGCAAACTATCTTGGGTATAGAGGGTGTCCATCTTGTGATTGATTTGACCGGAGACAGATTAGGGCTACTGCTGTTGTACCGTGCACCTCCCTGTACTGCAGCATCCTACATGCTCTAGCAGAATTGGTGTCAGAAGTGGTCTTGCGGTCCCTGAGGGCATTAGTCCTGAGGGACTTCAACATTCACGCTGACGCCAAAGTTGGAGAAGCAGAGTGTGAGCTCATGGCCGTCATGACAACAATGGGATTGTCTCAGAGGGTTGTTCGCCCAACACATGATGAGGGGCATACCCCGGACCTGATATTTTGCACTGGCCTTGATGCGGGGGATCCGGTGGTGAGGGAGATATTAGCTGTGCCCTAGTCATGGACGGATCACTACCTCCTCAGGGACGGTCTCCTGGAACATGTCTGCCCCCGGGGAGGTGCTGAACCAGTTTGGTTGGTTAGCCCTAGGAGACTTATGGAACCACAGAGGTTCCGGAATGCTCTGGGAGATTTACCTCCCAATCTTGAGGACTGTTCCCTCAATGACTTCATAGCTTTTTGGAACACCTTGCTGACTGAGGCCATCGATGAGAAGGCTCCTAGGCGTCCGCTTCCTGAACGCTGACAATGCAGGTCTCCTTGGTTTAAAGAGGGCCTGTGGTGAAAGAAGCAGGAGGGACGGCAAGTGACGGTGGCACCGAAGCCGATCGATTGCAGCATAAAGTTAGTTTAAGAACATATGCTGTGGCTGTGAGGGCTGCAAAGGTGTTCTTTGCCACCCTCATAGCATCCGCAAAATCGAGTCCAGCTGAGCTTTTCCGGGTGGTACAGAGGCTGGTCAGTCCGGCCTCTCTCTGCATGAAACTGGAATCTTGTCAACTTTTTCATGGATAAAATCGCCCGGATTCACCACGACTTCAATGCCGCACTTGTAGCAATAGGAGAACCTGAGGTAATAGAAGCCCCGCTGTGTCATGTTGCATGGGATCAGTTTCAGTGCGCGTCGCCTGCTGAGGCGGCAGATGCCCTTTGGACTGTCAGAGCCACCTGTTGAAAATTAGATCCATGCCCGTTGTGGCTGGTTAAGGCCTGTCTTGAGACATTAGGACTGTTGCTTGCTGGGGTTGTCAGTCCCTCCCTTAGGGAGGGCTGAGTGTCAGGCCGAATCAAAGAGGTGGTGGTGCGGCCTCTGCTCAAAAAAATCACAGATGGTTTTGACTCCATGGCCAGCTACTGACCAGCCTTCCCTTTTTAGGGAAGGTTATTGAGCAGGTGGTGGCTTGGCAGCTTCAGGGGCATCTGGACCATGTCGGTTTTCTTGAGCCCCTGCAGTCTGGCTTTATTCCGAGGTTTGGCACCGAGACTGCACTTGTGGCCTTGGTCAATGGCCTGTGCCGTGAATTAGATTAGGGCAGCTCATCCTTGTTAATTTTATTAGATCTGTCGGCAGCATTTGATACCGTTGATCATGAGATGTTGGTGGCTTGGCTGCGGGTCTGGGCTGGGGTGGGCGGAATTGTCCTTGAATGGTTCCACTTTCCTGGCTGGGAGAACTCAGCGGGTGGTTCTTGGGGAATGTACATCATCTCCCCGGAACCTCACATGTGAAGTTCTGCAGGGATCTATTCTGTCTCCACTCCTGTTCAACGTGTACATGCAGCCTTTGGATGAGGTCATAGAGGGGGCTCGGCATATGTCGTCATCAGTACGCCGAGGATACACAACTCTACCTCTTTTTCTGGTGAGCCAGACCCGGCAGTCTCGGTGCTTACCCAGTGTTTGGTGGCTGTGGGGGACTGGATGAGGACGAGTCATCTGAAGCTGAATCCCGACAAGACGGAGGTGATGTTGGTGGGCAGGGTGGGAGGTATGGTGGCTCCGGTTGTTGACAGGGTCTGCGCTCTTCTAGCTACTCAGGTCCGTAGTCTGGGGGTGTTTCTCAATTCGCAACTCCGCCTGGATTTACAGGTAGCAGCTGTGATGAGGAGCACCTTTTGTCAATTACATCTAGTGCAACGGTTGCAGCCCTATGTTTCGATATCTGACCTGGCCACCATCATCCATGTTTTTATCACCTCTAGACTGGACTACTGCAACGTACTCTACATGGGGCTGCCCTTGGTGACGGTCCAGAGGCTGCAGCTGGTGCACAATGCGGCGGCCTGTCTCCTAATGGAGGCGGGTCGCTGCGAGCACATTACACCAGTGCTCCATACTCTGCACTGGCTGCCTAGTGTCTTCTGGGCCGCATTCAAGGTGTTGGCATTGACCTATAAAGCCCTAAACAGCTTTACGATACGGCGGGACCGTTTCATACCCGGGGCCGTGGTGCGGCCCTTGTGGGCAGCCGGGGGCTCCCAACCCGAGGTCCCCTGGGTTTCCTGGTGGCAACAATGGGGAGGGCGTTCTCAGTGGTGGCTCCTAGGCTGTGGAATTTCCTCCCGACAGAGGCCCGGCCCGCCTGGCCCCTGACCTCCCCTCTTTCCGAAGACTATGTAAGACCTGGCTGTTCCGCCAGGGCCTTTGGTGAGGGAGTCGGGTAGGGAGGTGAGGGTTGGGGGGGGGTGTTCTTTGGTTCCACCGTATGTTTATATTGTTTTGTAAAGTTTTATAAGATTTTATATGTTTTAATTTATTTTTGTTGGGAGTCATTCCGAGCTGCCTGTGCAGGAGGTGGCGGGTTAAAAATACAGAGAAATAAAATAAATAAATAAAATAAATAAATAAATACAGGTTGTAAGCTGGGCTGTGCAGCTGTCAACACAACAGCCCCCATCTCCATAGGGATCTGCAGGTGTTGCTATAAATATTAGTCATCCAAATACCTGGTCTTGCATGCTTATCAACAGCTCCTCATATGGAGCCCTATCAACTTGTAGAATGGGATCCTAAGAACACAATCCTCCACCATGAAAGTCAACTCGCATTGACTTAACGACAGAGGATTGTCCTGCAAGTGAGCCTAGTAACACCCATTTAACATTTTAGATGCAACTGCACCTTCCCTCAGAGTAGAGCTGGTTCTAGTTTTCTGCTTTAAGATACTCTCTCCCTGCCTCCCCCGCCCCCCCAAACAATGGATTTTTTTTGAGGGTTAGGGTTTTTTAGTAAAAAAAACACAACCTTTTGCTATTGAGCTAGAAGCTTCTAGTGATTTTAAAAAAAAAGTTTTTGAGGTACATTATTGCAGACAAAATGCTAAGTTTATACTGTGTGAGAGGCACAAAAGAACTTGATACAAACACAGTGAAACTTTCAGTTTTCTGGACAGTGTAAAGCAAAACTCACTTAGAAAAGATGACCATAAGCTTCCTTCGATTTCTCCGTGGTTCAGAATCTTCATCAAACTCTTCCATCTCTTTCCCTAGAAAAACCTCTTGGTGAAACTCCTTGTTAAAATGTCCATCCATCTCCATCTTTACCCCATTCAGGTGGTCGGGAGGCAGAATCCCATTCTCATCCTTGCTGTCAACAGCCTTCTCTTTTAAAGAAGAGTTGTTTGCAGGCCTGGCGTAAACATCCATTAGCAGGAACACAAAGAGGAGGGATAAATAGAGGGAGCCCAAGCTGCAGATGAAAGCCTGTTTCGACATCATTTCTGCTCTTGTCCAAAATGTTAAATCAAAATACTGTAAAAAAGATGCGATGACCTGGAGATGGAAGGGAAACAGAAATAAAGAGAAAGCAAAATGCTAAAGGTACTACTGGATTTTTTACAAGGAGCTTATAGGTTAACATCCAAAATTTTCCATCAGGCATACAAACATTAAAAAGCTTCTCTTCGATGATAAACCAGTTACACAACTTTCTGTTAGAAATAACAAAGTAAATGCAGGCTCAACTAATAAGCTTAGATTAACTAAAACTACTTTAGTAATTATTCTAAGGAAAGATTTGAGGAAAATATGAACTACTTGTGAAAAATGTCACCAAATTCAATTCATACACTTCAACAGACCTAATCCTATTCAATCGTTGTACGTGCTTAGCCATAAGCAATCTCACAGAAACAAGAGAGCCTTTGAGAACCAGGGACTGCTATAACGTATCACCCTTTGTTCTCTTAATATTGCAGAATCGATTCAGCCATCTACAGCTGAATGATAACCAATGCAGAACGTTAGCGTAATGCAAATTTTATACCTAGGGCAATAAAGCTGTTGTCAACAGCAGAAACACATTTTAAGCATCAAAAGTACATTTTTGCTGTCACAGCATGGAAAAAGAAAACCTAATGCAATCATTGGTGCTGTACATTTTCCAAAGGCTCACAAAGACATTATGACAAGAGTAACACACAAAAAAAGCATTAACAATAGTCATGGCAGTGCAAGGACATTACATAGCACGTAGTCAACCGTTGGAACTCATGGCTGAGGGACTCCATCAAGATCAAAAGGCTGGTACGATTTTAAAATCATTAAATAAAAAGTTTGCTTAGGAAGTTTGCTCAGTTTCAATGAATATTATCCATAGTGTTTTGAAGTTCAGCCTGATCAGATGTAGGATTGGAAAGGAGATATTTCTTCTCCTGGTAAAGAACTATGGCCCCAATCTAACATCCCCACATGCACATCCTGCACAAAAACAAAATGCACCGTGTGCATGCATTACACGCTTAGTGATTTAATCAAAGCTTGCACATTTCTGATTGCCTATTAAAAGGGAATTATTTTGACAGGTCAGAAGATATCATGCAAGCTTTATTCACCATCAAAAGATGATAGCTTAAAAATCAGATTCCTATCCAAAGCATATACCTATTATTGCTGCCTGGGGACTAACTACACTGTGAGAGATTAGAAACACTTTTTATCCTCACTTGCGAGTGAGTCTTTGTGATTTTGGGAAGAACTTTGTGCATTATAAGTTTGTTGATGGCCCATGTCCCTGCAAGAAATGCTTATTGATTATCACATCCGCAAAGCTGAAAGTGAAAGCCAAGAGACAACAAGCAGCATCTTGCATGCATGCAGAAAATGGGAAGAGAAAGGAAGGGGTGTGCCCCCAACACATTTACTGTTGCTCTAACATACATACAAAAGAGTCAGAAGCAAGATCTTTTAATTTAGTTTTAAATCTTAAATGGGCCTTAAATTAAAAGAAGGAAGCGTGTGCATGGCTGATACCTTTACATCACTAAATTAATTTTGGTTTTTTTCCCAGAAAAGCATGTTGGAAGCAACAACTAACTGCACTCCAACAATTAGAAAACAAATTGGTTCTTTTTAATGGGAGCAAAAGCTCCCTAATGAATAATATAAGTACAGCCAAACTAGAAAATACCACATACCAATATCAATTAGAGAAATAGTTATAGTAAGATGCTCAAGAAAAAACACGTAACAATACAAATTAGAAAAAGAGTTTTTGTGATATGCTGAAGGGAAAATCCTATAGATGCTTTTGCCCTTGCCCAACGTTTCGCTACAAACGTAGCTTTTCTCAGGGGTCTTTTACAGAATTCACAGGATATTTCCTTGGTGTCGAAGACAGCCACACCATATAATTTCTAAAAGAGATAGACAGAGAACCAATATTCCAGGTTTAACCATCAATAACCATTAAATTTGGGAACAAAGATAAGGATAAGGTAAAAGACATTTACTAGCCCGCTGGTTAACCCTAAGGTTTTGGCAGAAAGAGAAAGTTTTTGGATTATTACTTTAGTCACCATTCAGCCCCGTGGGCTTAATGACCTTTTGGATTCCATTATTTTATGATTAAATGTATTTCACCGGCACCATTTGGAGGTTTAACCAACTGGTTCCTCTGAGAAAGGAAAACATGGGTTGTTCCCCACTGAAATTTTCATTTGGTTACTTAATTGCCACTAGTTGGCAACTAACTCAGTCCTTTTGAATTAGTGCAGGAGAAGAGGGCCCGCTGATTGGTTAGAATGGATCACGTGATCCAGTTTTTTACACTTTTTAAGTGCTGTCATTTCCTTCTTTCTGTGTTACCAAAAGAAGTTAGTTAGCCTGTTGGTCGGCAAAAGCTAAATGGGGCATGCACCCCTGTTAAATCTTGATCCAGAAGGCTTCTTTAACCATATAGGAGAATAGTTCATAAGCCCAGTGGAGGTTAGTAAATGTCTTTTACCTTATCCTTATCTTTGATCCCAAATTTAATTTGTTTTAAGTTGGAAATTAGGTATAAAGAATCATTCTGCCAGCTTCGGGTCTAATTAGTTTTCTCCTTCTCAAATGAAGGAAATGTACTCTTTCCTGATAGAAAGAAGTTTTGATGTTATCTGGTTTCATGACTTACAATTTTGGTAAGTCTATAAACTTTTTCCCTGGTCACAGATTAATGTATTTGAACATTGATGGATGTTTTTGTTTAGAATTTATAATTATGTTCTTATTGGTACCTGTTTGTAGTTTTATATTGTATTTTTGTATTGATTGACATAATTTATGTATATTTACAAATAAGTGGGTCTCTTGTATTGATGGTTAAACCTGGAATATTGGTTCTCTGTCTGTCTCTTTTAGAAATTATATTGTGTGGCTGTCTTCTACACTGAGGAAATATCCTGTGAATTCTGTAAAAGACCCCTGAGAAATCTACATTTGTAGCGAAACATTGGACAAGGGCAAAAGCATCTATAGGATTTTCCCTTCAGCATATCACAAACATTTTTTCTAATTTGCAGGGTTACACATTTTTTCCTGGGCATCTTACAACAACTATTTCTCTAATTGATATTGGTATGTGGTATTTTCTAGTTTGGCTGTACTTATATCATGCATTAGGGAGCTGTTGCTCCCATTAAAAAGAACCAATTTGTTTTCTAATTGTTTAGGTGCAGTTAGTTGTTGCTTCTGTCTTAATTTACACTGCACCATTATTATTACTAAATTTACACTGCACCATTATCTTCCCAGACACTACATTCTCCCTCACACCAGCATGGTTATGTTTCACTTGCCACCCAAACTAGCATGTCTAGATCTTAGTTATTTCACCCCTACCTTCGTATAATCAGACATTAGTTTAATGGCGTCTTACCTATATATGCAGATCTTAGCAGAACACTGAACCTACACATCTCTTGAAGTACGCTTGATTTTAGCGCAACCTCTCAATCCAACACATCCCTTACCCTATATCTCTAGAGTCTAGAATAAGCCCCCTCAAGCACTCCCCTTTACTCCCATTTCACCAGACTCTAAGATAAGCCACTGCATCTTCAGACCCTGCAATAACCCACCCCACCTCCCACAATCCTTACCCATCTCATTCCCAGACCCCAAGATATTTCTCCACGATCACCCACCTTACATCCCATATCTCAAGTCTCTAGGACAGACATGGGGAACCTCCAGCCTCCAAATCTGTTTTTATTTTGCCCCTAACCTCAAGTTCAGTAAAGTGAGTCAAAGAGAGAGGAAATTAGGACATACACTCAAGGCTAAGGGATGAATCTATGATCTAGCCCTCTAAGGTTACCACCTCCCTCTGGATTTTCACATGGAAGGCATGGTCATGCCCACTTTCTGACCTAACTTCACCCCTTACTGAATGATCCATATGGATGGAGTCACATTGGAAAAGGGGCAATAAAATCTTTATGGCCCACCTTTCCAACTTGGTTGCCCCCGCCACCCCAGTTTCTCTGGGTTATCAGGAGTGTCCCCGTCTGACCTGGAGAAATCAAGACTTCACCTGGAGACTCCAGACAAAAACATAGAGGTAGCAACCCTAAGATCCTCCCTCTTCTTCCTCCATCTTGAAGACACCCCTTAAGTATCTCACACACGCAACTCCGATCCAGATGATGGTGCTTGTAATGATTTTCAAAGTGACCCAGTGGAAGTACAATCTCTCCCACACCATATCCTAATATTTCCAGACACAACCCCCACATGCTCCTTATAGGTTACAATAATCCCACATCCCCACACCCTAAAACTCCCAAACCGCCATCAACTACTCCTCCCACTTCCAGAATCTAGACTATGTCCCACCCCCGCCATCATGCTCCAGCCTCCCTTCGACATCTCCAGCCTCTCCCCACACCCGCCCTTTACCCTCCCCTACGTGTCCCAGAACCATGAGAGCCCCGCCTGGAGTCTCAGGAGTCCCCCAGCTCCCGCTGCTACCTACCTGTTTGGGAAGCAGCCAAAGCTCCTCATGCCCAGGACGTCTCTGCTTCTGCTTCCGCTCCCCTCTCCCGACCTGGTTGAGGCCCCTTCTTCTTCGCCCGTAGCCTCTCACACACCGATCACGGAGGTGACAGGAAACCGGAAGTACCACTCAGCTCCACAGAGGCCCCCGCCACGAAGCTGACCTCACATCTGCCTGAGTCACAGGAAAGACCCACAGAAAAAGAGGGCTAGGTAAATACACGAAGACTGATCTCTTATGAGGGGAACCGAGAGGAGAAGGAGCGCGGGGAGCAATACGAATACAGGCACCTTGTTCACTACCTTTAGAAAGGGACCTCGAAGCGTTTGCCATCTTTGAATAGGGCACACGGGTAGCTGTAATTTGCTTCGGCCATCTTTGCTTGGGGAAGGGGGAAGTTCCCTTACCACTTTCCCCATGACCAAAGAAGCATACTTGGGTAGAAGTGGACAGCCATCTTCGAGTTGGGAGGGAAACTCTTCCCCCTGAAGACAATTACTAAATTTCCATTGGCTTTAGTGTTCAGGATCAAACTCCTGGAGTGTTTTTTTGAAAGCAAAGATTATAGTGAAAGGTAGTTTCTGATTAACATAGGCTTGCAGTCCTGAAAATATAGGCTCATCCGGAAAACACTTATGTATGCAGGCCTCTGGACACTGCTCCAAATCTTGTGAACAAGCCCTTTGTGGCAAAGTGGGACAGGGTCAGTTGATGGGCACAGGCTACTGTAAAAATCAACAGTGCACTCCCAAACCCACTGAAGTGGAGGGGAATTTAGCTGCTGATTGAGGCTTTCGTCAGTCGGGTCAGGATTGAATTAAATGGGGGGAGAAACAATGTCAAATCCAAGGACAAAAGAGAAAGCAGAGAGAGCCAATGTAGCGTGGTGCAAGCTGTCCCTAAAAGTGGTTGAATTCAGGACAGCAAACTATATTGTAAACGCCCTGGGGCAGAGGCCTGTTTCTTATCATGACTGTCCAACATCAAGCTGCATTACTGGTAATATATAAATTAATAATAATAAACCCTGAGGTCTGATACGCTCCATTGGGTGAGTCTGTATTCATAACCTGCATCTGTGAGATACCGGACGGGGGACATACTAAAACGCAGGACATGGACCGGACGGTCCCTTCCTCCTCTGTTTTGCCTCCTGGTGTAACAAGCACTGACTCATTGAGCTAACGCATAGGTTTGCCCTGAAGCGCATTGCCAATAGGCTATAAACCGTGTAGCCTGGTTGGGGCCGGCCAGTGGATTGTGATATAATGCGGGTGGATGTAATCCTGGTCCCTTAAAAAAAAATCAGAAGGAATTAAGACAGCAACTTCCACGAAAGCAGGCTCAGCCCTACAGAAGTCGATGCAAAGCTTTCAGCGGGATCAGGATTTTATCCACAGGCAGCCAACATGCTTTAAGATCTTAGCCTGAGGCCAGGGCGTGTGTAAAATACGGAGGAAAGATGCGGGAGCTCACCCCGCCCTGAGCTAAGATGGCAGTTAATGCGACCTCATTCGCCCACACGCAATATGGCGGATACTTTATTTTGGCATACCCTTATTCAACATGGCGGCAGCTTCAGCCTCATTGGCCCTCACAAAAGATGGTGACTACATCGGTTTCAAATGCCCACATCGAATATGGCGGCTGTTTCAGCCTCATTCGCCTCGATATGGCATGGCGTCTCCCGAGGCAGGCAGGCAGGCAGGACAGCCTTTGTGTTCACGTGGTATCAGACTCAGCTCCTCCTCCCCACTCGCGTCTCCCCCCCTGACACAGGGGCGGGCGGCGAGTGGAGTAGCGGGCTCCGCGGCTATTCAGTTCGCGGCGAATCCTCCCCTCTCCTGCGTTCTGCATAGTCAGAGCCGCTTCCTCCCTCTGCCGGGTCTGGGAGAGAAGCCGCCGACGCCGCGGCTCTGAGAACTAGAGGGAAACAACGGACAATGAAACCACCGCCCGTTGAAGAGACATCCGGCGGCGCTCTCAAACGCGATCTGAGGAAGATTGTACAAACTCAGCACCCGTAGCCGGCTGCATCCAAGACGGGTCTGCAGACAACAGGGACAGATTCCCGCCAAAACTGGGGGAGGGGCGCGAGGCGTTGAAGGAGGGGAGGAGCTAAGGCTTGGGTTCGCCTCTAAGGGGGAGGAGCCAAGGCCTGGTCTTTCTAAGTAGAAGGTGCTGGTGGTGCCTGAAGCGCTAGGCCTGGTGCCCTTCCCATCTGCCACCATGAAGCTCCTGCGTCTGTTGTGCCGACATAAAACGGCACTGGGCCTGGGTGGCCTGTCGCTCTTTGCCATGGTATTGCTCTATCTGGCCAAGTGCACCTCAGAGAGCCTCAGGCCCTTGTCTGGGCGGGGGCTACCACACAATCAACCCCCACAGTTGCTAGCCCGAGGAGGTGGAGCTGCCATCGCTGGCCCGCACCCCCCTGCAGCAGCCCTGCCACCCCCACCTGAAGAAACGGCCTTTCTGTCTGTACTGGTGGCCAGTGGCCCCAAATACACCGAGCGGCGCAGTATCATCCGCAGCACCTGGCTCTCAGCTGTTGGTCGCCCTCCCCACGATGACGTGTGGTACCGTTTCGTGGTGGGTACGGGTGGCCTGACTGGGGAGGACTTGCACAGCCTGGAGCTGGAACAGAACCGTCATCGGGACCTGCTGCTCCTGCCCGAGCTTCGAGACTCTTATGAGAACCTGACTGCCAAGATTCTAGCAATGTACGTCTGGCTTGATCTGCACCTGGACTTCCGCTTTGTCCTCAAAGCCGATGATGACACCTTTGTGCGCCTGGATGTGCTTGTGGAGGAGCTGAGGGCCAAGGATCCACGTCGTCTTTACTGGGGCTTCTTTTCTGGCCGTGGCCGAGTGAAATCAGGTGGCAAGTGGAAAGAGAGTGCCTGGCTCCTTTGTGACTACTACCTGCCTTATGCTCTGGGTGGTGGCTATGTGATCTCGGCAGACCTGGTCCGCTACCTGCGCCTCAGCCGAGACTATCTCAACATATGGCAGAGCGAGGATGTCTCTCTCGGTGCCTGGCTGGCCCCTGTAGATGTGAAGAGGGTACATGATCCTCGTTTCGACACTGAGTACAAGTCACGGGGCTGCAACAATAAATACATTGTCACTCATAAGCAGAGCATTGAGGACATGCTGGAGAAACACCAGACTCTGGCCAAAGAAGGGAAGCTGTGCAAGGAGGAGGTTAAACTCAGGCTGTCTTACATGTATGACTGGGGCGTGCCTCCTTCACAGTGCTGCCAAAGGAAAGATGGCATCCCTTGAAAACTGTGGGGTGTGAAAGGGCCAAATAACAAGGGGGGGAATTCTCAGAGCTGGATCAGTGTCACCTGGGAGCACCCCCTTAAAATTAGGGCTTTAAAATGACTAAGATTTTGCGCAATTTGTGCATCGGGTTACAGTGTCGAGGACCATCCTCTCCCCTGCATTCCTAAGAGTGGTTCTGTTTTGTCTGCAGATGCAAAGGATTCAAAAATAAAATGAGAAACGGTGGGGACAAACATTGCCAGGCGAGAGGGTGCATTATGATGGAATTGGATACAAATAAACTTGCTATGTTGTAACACAGGACACAAAGCGGATTCCAGAACTTGTGTGCTGAACAACTCGGCTGACCCTCATGCCATTCTCTAGACTGTGAAAATAATATCTTTTGCTGAATTATTTGCTGGTGGGGGGGCGGGGAAGATAAGTGTCGTTTTGGCCAAGCATTATTGGCACATTTATTATAATAATAATAACGGAATAGCATATTGGTGGTTTGAGCCAGTAGGAACAGATGGCGGCTCAAGCCACTGGCGTCTAAATGAAGGGGTGTTGCAGATTTTGTCAGATTTTGCACTGGTTACTTTATACTGGAAATGAGGAGTCTAGTGTTTGGGAAATCTGATCTTCAAAAGCTCATTCTTGGGGGGATTTCGATAACTTGCGTCTCTGGATTATGATCTTTTAAAAATGGGTTTATTGTAAACATGTTTATTATGTACAGTGTGACTTGAATTATCCACTAGATACTAAAAAAAAAAGTAGTGAAATTCTGCACCTGTTAAGTCAGTGAGTATCCCTCCTCCTCCCCCCCCCCTTCCCTACTACAGTAGGAGTAAGATTTTGCCCTACCAGTGCAGTCCTCTGGATGGGTAGCATGGGCCCTGTTCACTTCAGTTGGGATAGTGTTGATGCTCAATGTAGTGTCAGTGCTGTCTGCTCAGAGAATCATGTTGTAAGTCTGTATTTAGAAGGAAGTATTCTAAATTGTAACACTACCAGTGTGATCCTCAGGGCCTTTAAAAATTAGTACTAGCCTAGTGCTGGTGCAAGTCGTCTTCACATCAATGAGACTCTCATGGGGGCCAAGTTATATCTCTAGCACAAAATATCCTGAAGATCATGCTGCTCAGAAGGTACTTTCTCATCTTGGTTTAGAAGGAACATTATGCAGTAAAACTAGCACTTATATCTAGCCGGATTGGCTGCTACCTTTTTTATTTAAAATTCTCCAGGAAGTGTATTGTGCATAAAGAAACCACTAACTTCCTTTTTACAAATAATGATCCTATTGATAGAAATTAGGCCAGATCACAGAGTCTGACTGCTTATTATCAGTAAGGATTACTCGTATGAGTAATGGTTGGACATCTTGGATCAATGGAGTCTCCAGCTGGAAACAAAATATTAAATATCAAAGTTATTTGGACTAGTTTCAAAGTTTTTTAACAAAATAGCTTTTTTGATGGTTATTTAAATATAATTTCTATAGCACTTTTCAGTCTTCAAAGTATGTTATAATCATTATCTAGTTCATTCGCACAAGTGTGTGAGGTAGGTCATTATCCTTCCCATTTTACTGATGGGGAACAGGCTGAGAAATAGTGACTTGCATACGGCCACTTTATGGGTTCCTGGTTAAGATGGGATTTGAATCCTAGTTTCTCAGGTCCAAGTCCAACATCTTATCCTTTAGGCTATACTAACTACAATGATTATTATTATTTGACTTATACCCCAGCCTATTCTAAAACTGGCTCAGGGCAGCTCACAACTTAACTGAAAAAACAATGTTGCATAAAGTACATATCAAATAAATCTCTCACCCCTCCCTGTACCCACTCCCAATTCTTAACTCACCCCACACAGCTTACAATAATAATTGAAATACTAGTAAAATTAAATTTGAACAACTGGGATTTTTCAGTTTTCTAAACTTCTATCTAGGCTAACAAATCCTGGCATCAAGTAACAATTGCAAAAATGATACTGGCTATGCACACACATGGGCTCTGATCCTGTGAGCTCTTATGCACAGCAGTGTCTTTACCACCCTTAGTAATGCGATTAACTGATGTCCAAGAAAGCTATATGCGCCCATGACTACTGATGATGTTTTGCAACAGTGATTCAAGGGGGCCTATTAAGGACTGGTCCTCCTCAGCAGTAAATCTCTTTCCTAAGTCTTGTTCACATGAGTAGGTAATAAGAAGTGGCTGAATAACCCTTTCAGATGTGTACAACATGAGCTGCCCCATGCCTGTAATATCCACGCTCCCCCCCCCCCCTTTTTTTTTGTCTCATTACAACCTGTCTGCTCTTGTGAACAGCAGACAGGGTTTATTGTCTACGATTAGGGACTTGTGTAGACAAGCCCCTAGTATAGATAAACTTTAATGATGATTCCTAAAGCACATGTTCTCACAGTCTGTCACTGACACACTGCCCTTTTGTGCTATTTTTTATTTCCTTCTCTTACTGGGTCAGAGCATCTGGTTCTTGCTTAGCTATGAAGGAAGACTGTAAACAATCAGAGTTGGTACTAACATTTTGCTTTTTAAAAAACCCTCGATTTTTTTAAAAAGTTTTACCAAAGACATCAGGTACACTTTTCTTATTTAAAACTAGAACAAGAGGATTTTCTTATGAGGACTGAGTGGGGGGCTGGCTCTTATACACATCTAGATGTGTATAAGAGACAGGGTGGGGGCGGAGTAAACTTTTTGGAAAGGACGATAACTCCCTACTTGGCTATAACGGTCACACATTCCTAGGTTTCCTGATAATAAAACAATATGCTGATGGATGAAGTCACTGGAATACTGGCTACATCTCTCTGGATGTACTTACCCTCATGGTAGACAAGTCCTTTTGTGGAGGTGGTAGCTTCAGGACAAACAAATTTCATCTTCACTGCAAGAAATTGGTTTTAGTAACATGTTAAAGTTTGTATGTCTCTTTGGGGAAAATTAGTATTGTACATATAATTCTGTGTTTGTAACTGTGCTTATTTATTTATATATATATATATTGTAAATGTACTATGTATAGTCCAAAAGCTTAAGGCAGCTCAGTGTCACAATATTTTTTAATTATTTAAGGAAGTGCTACAAGGCTCACAAAGTATTATCAAATGCTTGTCTTTGTTGATGTACAGTTAATTATTTAAATTATTAGTCTGATTTTTTTAATTTATTTTTATCCAAAATCTGCTGCATGTCTCTCTTAAGCTGGTAAGGCTGTATTGATCATTCATTTGTCTAAATATCAACATTTATGTAAGTCACTTCTATTGCCGTTCCATTTTTGAAAGTCCCCTTTTGTTGCTTTCCCATGGTAATTGAATTTTAAACTTCAGAAGAATAGAGAACTAAGAGATCATCCACCACCATGAAAGTTTCTATTGAGTTTGATAGCAGAGAATTGTGCCTTTGATCTCATATAGTTCATGATGGTGGAAAATGTCTCACACACACACACTTTTGGTTTAAGCATGAGTGGGGAACCTTTCCTGTCCCAGGGGCCACTTTGAAAATTGGTATAAACTCAGGATAGAACAGGGGTGGGGAACTTTGGGTCCAGGGCCCAAATGTGGCCTACAGCTTGGTTTTATGTGACCCCTGGATTCTTTACCTACCCTGACATACTGGAAGAGTGGGCTCAGGGGAAGGCAGCAGCTGCACATGAAAATAGGGGACAGTCAGCCAGTTCAGTTTACTATTAGTCATGCGACCATCAGTTAGAAACAACATATTAAAATTACGAAATTACAAGGTGTAAAAATATCACATTATTCTAGAATCTGTCTAACTTTATACGCTTTTAGAGCAAACTGAATGTATAATGCGTTTGGATTTACATCCTAAAAGAAAATACAACAGTGCAGACTGTGACCAAGATAAAAAACTCTGGCAAAGGGCAATGAGAATAAATCCAAATGTCCTGAAGATCAGAGTATAACGGGACTCTTATAATCTGATTGTAAGCCCTAGGGGCAGGGACCGTGTCTATTTTATTACTTTGTAAAGTGCCAGGTACACTGCTGGCGCTATATAAATGTTTGTTAATAATAATAATAATGAGGTAAATTTTCAACTTCTTCCGAGTTGCAAGGACACATTCTCTTACTATGATGAATTTTATTATATCTGTTAGTTAAAATCTTAGAATAAAATAAAGACAATCTCCACTTGAGGAAAGTTATTCTTAAATAAGGTAGTGATATGTCTAAGTATAATTCATATGGCTAGTCTAATTTAAAACTTTATAAATATGGAACAATTTTGGCAATTCTATTTAGCGCTAAATCTTCCTGCATGGATACATCCCAGATTCTTTGTTGGACCAATTTTTTAAACAGAAGCCAGTTTAAAATAGGGGACACATCGATGGTCTAGCTCCATGATCTGGACCCTTCTCTTCTTGAGCACACCCCAAATCCCAGCTTCTTCATGGCCATTGGAGCTTGTACTAATTTTGAAAGGGGTCCCTAGGCGGAAAAAGGTTCCCCACCCCAGGCACAGAAATCAGGGGCACGGGTGAAGAGGTGCTCTGAGAAGAAGATCCAGAGCATAGATCTGTCCCCTATCCTTGTGTATATTCCCTTACGGTGAACTCAGTCTTTCAGTGTTCGGGGTTAGGAACTGGATCCAGGAGGCAGATCTAGGAAATGGAAATGGATCAAATAAAAACTTGCTGCAAGGCTGCATTTGGCCCCCAGGCCTGGGGTTCCCCACCCCTGAAAAAAAAGGTTAATACAATACTGGCACAGTTGCAGTGTACCTGAGTTATAGATAGGGTGCCTACATTCAAGTTTCAAAAATAAAGTAGCCTATGGAGCTCTGTCTTTTCTGAAATAAGAAACTCCACTATGGTCTGTGGAACTGTGAGGTTCTGATATGAGGGATGTTAAAAACAAGGGACATCTATTTTAAAGATGTCCCTTATGTCCTGCCCCCCCCCCCCCTTTGCTAGTGCTGGAGGAGTTCCAAGAAAGTGGGTCTTTAAGTCTGCATATTACTTAAATATATGCTTTAAAAACACATGAGTCGTAGTCCCATAATTGTCATTGGGATTACTCACATCCTTAGAGTTAGCCATACTGCATTTTCTCGGTAAGATAATTACCAATGGGGAAAATGAATGAACAGAAGTTCCTGGGTATGTGCTTAAGTAGTTTGCAGGATCAGGGCCAGAATGCTATACACCTTGCAGGATTGACCCATAAATTGATGCTCACTGTAATAACTTTTGAGATGTTTTTGTTCCAAATCACTTTCGTTTACTTGGAAAAACCAAAAACAGGTTAGTAATTTTAATTAGCTGTGCTTTGTTTCACTCCTAAAATGAATGTATTTTAAGGAGTATAGGGTTTATATTGGCTGATCCATTTTCTCTGGCTTTAATGTGTAGTGGGGGAAACACCTTCCCACATATTCCAGTTGAAGATTTGTGCCTAAAAAACTAAAACTCCTTAACGCTCAAATATAAATTTGGCTGTGGGGTGGATCTCATTGGCACTTTAAGAGCTAAACTGAATTATGAAAGTCTGCCTGTTTGCTTGTGGGATACTCTGCTCAGTGCCCTTAAAGAAGTATAAAGTTTGGTAAGCTTTGCAAGATCTACAAAATAAATAAGTTCCAGTTCAAGGAACTTTGGGGTCTCGTAAAGGTGGCTCCTTAAGAGCTACTGGAGCAGGATACCAATGCTTCATCAGTTGTGTAGAAAATGGCTGGCCCAAGAGCCTTTATCACAGTACCTGAACTACTCCACACACACACACACACCCCGCCGCATAACACCATTTTGAACATTAAATATAATTCCATGACCATAAAGTGCAACAATGTTTTGCAAAATCTACTGATTATCAATCAGGATCACAACCACATAATTATTATTAATAATATAGTGCCAGCAATGTGTCTGGTGCTGAACAGTTGTAATAAGACTGGGCCCTGTGTCGAAGGCCTTACAATCTAGAACAGACAAGGGAGGGTGATCAAGGGGAAGGGCACATGAGAAGAGATGGGGGTGGGGGGGGTACTAACAAACGTGATGGTGGCCTGGGGGACACTTTTATGTTTGTTGGGGGCAACCCAGATGTTTGCCCCGGCGTTTCCCTGGGCATGTTGGCTGCTAGCCCAGGTTGTGATCTCAGAGATCTCTGGAGTCATCGCCTGGGCTAGCCGCCAACACGCCCAGGAAACAGCCTGCCTGACTGGGCCACAGCAGGCTATCGTGGTAGCCTGCTGCTCCGGGCCTGGTCCGAAGTGACCACCATGACAGGCAGCCATGGCTGCCCGTCATGAGGGGAGGGGCGGGGCTGGCCAGCAGTACATTTGCACTGCTCCCCATCCCTACCCCCCACCTCCTGGGCCCAGCTGCGTGAATGTTTGTTCCGGGGCCAGTCCTGATCCCGACCGAGTTGCAAGCAGCTTCCCAGTCAGGTTCATGGTGTGACAGTGGCACTCTGCTGTCACATCTGTTTCCACCTCCCGCCACAGATGGTCTGACACCCCACCTGAGGTCCTGATCCTGACTTACACTTTGGGAGCCTCTGCTTTACCATATATACATAATCAACGAATGTAGAAGCTTTCAAACCCAAATAGCTCAGAATAAATTGTTTTTCAATCAAAAATGAAAATTACTTGCAAAACTGATTGCTAATGCAGTGTTATAGTCAATGATTAAGTAATCAAAAGTTGAAAAAGTTCCAGGCTTTAAAGTTGTCTTTTATGAGATTAACTCAGTCAGGTTGGCTGCACATGTGCATAACTCATCTAAATCTTGTTCTCCCTGTTAAGTATAAATTTAAGCTATTACTTGTTTATAAAAATGAACGTGCAGCATGAGTGAATGAATATTTCACAAACAGTTTTGTTTTTATTTTGCTTGACTTCTCATTGCTTGATATGTTAAGAAATTACCCTCAAACTTTCCCCTTACATTTAATAACTGTAGGCTAGCGCTTTCAAAGTAGAGCTTCAGATCCTTAATCCTAAACAGACCATAGGTGTAGACTTTAAGACAACAAATACCAAGGAACCTGTGCATTCATTACTACATCATTTTCACTACCTAGGAGAAAGACCAACCCCTTAGAAACATTTAAGTGATTAAGTAAATATTTTTTTACAGTGGCACAATTCCTTTTCCTTATGAAAGTATAAATGCCCTGATTTAAGTGTGTGCCTCAGGTGTGTGGCACTGCGCACAGACCAAAACATGAATTGCATGTGCGTACAGAAGAGTGCGTCTGCGGGGGTGGCAGGAAAAGTCTCCTGCTTTGCAACCACGCCAAACTAGAGCAGCCCCATTTCTCCCTCTCCTGGTTGCTGTGGGGTCATGAGGCAGGGGGACTTTCCCCAGGTCTCCCACTGTATGCACATGCAACTCAGCTTTTTGTTTGCACGCATACCTGAGGTGCATGTGTGGACCTTGAATTGGGGCTAAAGTCTGTAATCAAAGAAGTAGCATGGCACATCTCCACCTTGGTATAGAACTTCTGGTTCATGGACTAAATCCAACCCATGGCTTTTTTTTCTTTGGCCCTGTTACAATTCTTTGATCTGGCCTGTGAATTCACTCCCTTCCCTTAAGCTCTGAAACAGTGAGCTCAGGAGAAAGGAACAGAAATGAATGCATGTACTCAAGGATAAGGGATGGATCCATGGCATAGATCTATGAGTTGGAGCAGGGTTAGTCAGACTTATGATGAACATGATCAACTGGATCCAGGCACCAATCTCAGGTGATCTACCAGGACCCCCTTCCCATTGGTCTCAGCTCTCAGACATCTCAGGAACTGGCCTCAGGAGTGGAGAGAAACACTTCCCTTTAGAGATTGCCTCCGGAGAGGAGAGCAGGACTGGCTCTCCAGGGAGGAGACAGACTAGGATAGCACCTCCAGTGCAGCAGAGAAGGCTCTCTCAGA
The DNA here is from genome assembly GCA_003113815.1 of Sphenodon punctatus. Taxonomy (NCBI): domain Eukaryota; kingdom Metazoa; phylum Chordata; class Lepidosauria; order Sphenodontia; family Sphenodontidae; genus Sphenodon; species Sphenodon punctatus. Next base: position 600,861 of record QEPC01000824.1, on the reverse strand, counting down.
GAGGTTGATCTCCCTTCCCAAACTGTAATCTACTGGAGACTAGCTTGAAATCTTCCAATAGATGACAATCTACCTCTTGGCCACCCCTGATTTGGAGTCTCTCCCTTCCACCATCCTGAGTCCACCCTTTATGCACCCCAGTTCCTATCTGGAGCATGTGCTAGGTCTACAGAAGGGAAAAGGTCCTCAACCTTGCTTTATCAATAGGGGCAAAAATATAGGGACCAGGAGCCTGCAGGCTGACAGAACTTGACCAAAAGCCCTGAATCTCCACCTGGGCCCTTTGAGCTTGGGCCACACCAGGCTCACCAGCTGGAGGTAGCATTGCACTTTGCAGAGCATTATGCCATAAGCAGTGGATTGATGTCAGGAAAGTGACAGTACTATAACCCAGCTCTACTCAGCATTCTGTGCATAGGAAAAGTTTATTTCCAGCCGCCAAGTGCTGGCAGGCAGATATAAACCCAGGTATGAACCTCCATGGGCGGGCAGAGACAGCAGGCGCTGGGCTGCCTCCTGTAGTCATAATAGCCTGGAAGAAAGAAAGAAAGCTGGTGTGGCTTCTTCTTCCCATCATTCCCCATGTCTGTGAGTCGTCATAGGGGGTAGGTAGGCCAGCCATCGTCACTTCGGCTTCAATTGGTTTGCCTGCATCCAGTCCCCAATGGCAGCCACGCACTACATAAGCACCCAGACTGCAGAACCTGAGTTGGATGACAAGGAGAGAGAGAGCTGGCTGGGTGTCATCAGTGTGGTGTTAGTTGTATAACTACTAGGGCCATCAGGTGGCGCTAGGACTGTGGTTGGGGGGGAAAGACATAAAGCAGTTTACTTTTACCTCATCATGGAGTCCAGACTCCAGACTGTTAACTCCACATGGTGACAGAAGTGGGATTGACTGATTGTAGCCTCTACAGAGGTCAGAAAGCCTGACAAAAAGGCCAGGGGGGCACAGATGACAACATCAGGAACACTGGAAGCCTAACTACTGCAGCCACGGCCAGATTGTCCCTGCTACAGCACCAGACAAAGGAGAGGCCTAGTCCAGAGAGAGAGCCCAGCCTGCAGGGAACTAAGGGTGAGTCCTAACCAGCTTGAAGTACTGTGAACTGCAACCATGGCAACCACACCCCATGCCTGTTTCCAAGTAGCACCCCCAACAGAATTTGACTTCCAGCACCCTGAAACCTGGCCAGTTTGGATAAGCAGATTCCAAAGGTTCTTTCAAACCTTGGGCCTAGATCAGCAGCCAGAGAAAAAGCAAGTAAATACTCTACTGTATACAATGGGCCCAGCTGCAGAAGATATCATCCTCTCTAGGGGGCTCACAGAAACCCAGATGAAACAGCTTAAAACAGTCAAAGAAGAGCTAGATAAACACTTCCTGCCTCACTGCAATATAATTTTTGAAC
>QEPC01000824.1:531239-543585 GCA_003113815.1 Sphenodon punctatus | reverse complement strand
GTGGAAGGCGGACCCCATTAATGATGGGAACTGCCATATCCACTGCCCTTCCCACCACCATCACTTCCATCTTGTTGGAATTCAGCTTCAGTTGGCTCGCCCTCATCCAATCCCCAACAGCCGCCAAACATCAGGTAAGCACCGAGACTGCCGGGTCTGGGTCAGATGAAAAAGAGAGATAGAGTTGGGTGTCATCAGTATATTGATGACACCGCACTCCATACCATCTCCCATCTCGCCAAGTGGCTGTATATACACATTGAACAAGAGCGGGGATAGGATAGAACCTTGTGGGACACCACGTGTGAGGTTCCGTCGAGATGAAGAACAATCCCCAAGCACCACACATTGAGTTCTCCTGGTCAGGAAAGAGCGGAACGAGTCAAGGATGATTCCACCCACTCCAGCTCGATCCTGCAAGCGAGTCACCAGCATCTCATGGTCAACGGTATCAAAAGCAACCAACAGATCTAACAAAATTAGCAGGGTCGAATGACCCTGATCTAATTCACGGCGAAGGTCGTCGACCAAGGCCACAAGCACAGTCTCCATGCCATAACCCGGACGAAAACTGGACTGAAAGGGATCCAGATAACCAGTGTGGTCTAGATGCCCCTGCAGCTGCTGGGTCACCACCTGCTCAATTATCTTCCCTAAAAAGGATGCCTTTGACATCAATAGTTGTTAGTCAAGGTGGTCAGGAGATGATACCTGCCAAGAGCCAATAATAAATGATAGGGAATGGACAGGGAATAGATTCCTCCATTTGTGCCCTGAATGTCTTAGAACACAGATGGGGAACAGATGGACCCTTTCCCCTTCCTGTGAGTTGCTTTGAAAATAAGTATAAACTCTGTGGGCTGCATAGGAATTGTAGGACGAGGTGCTTAATGGGTAGCTCGGGATGAGGGATGGAAAGAGACAGTCCAGATCATGGATTTATACCATGGATCCACCTCCTGTTCTCGAGTGCATGTCCTCATCTTTGTTCCCTCCCCCTGAGATCACTCCTTCAGTGCTTGAAGACAAAGATTGGATCCAAAGGCTAGACCCAGGAACTGGAAAGAGGCCAAACAAAAAACAGACACAGGCTGGATTTGGCCCATGGGTCGTGATGTTCTCTATGCCTGCAAGAGGGTCAGTTTACCCTGGGACAACTCCCATTCGAAGAAATTCCCTTGCAATGGGAACAACTCTGAGGGCTACTCTACACCACGGGCAAACATAACTCAACATCCCAGTGTAGAGAGAGTGAGTGGGGTTTAAACTGAAGGCCAGAAAAGATTTTGGGTCTGGGGTGTAGAGCTTGGTTAACTAAATGTAGCTTGAATACACTCAAGGTGCTTCTGTGTATGAGAATAGCCAGAAGGGAGGGTGGATGGAGACATGTCCCTCTCTGAAATTTCAGAGCAGAGAATCTGCCCTCCTAAAATTTAGGTCCTCTGCCCCACAGAACATGAAGTAAGTGGCAGCCCACAGCAGGGGATTGCTTCTGCTGCCATCCTAGGAGCAGGGATTGCCTCTGTCCCTCTTGTCAGCCAAAGAGTGGGAAGACCACTCTCCAAGAAAGACAAAGTAAGGGGCACCCTGATTTGGGAAAGAGGGAGGGGCAAGGGGGCAAGTCCGAAACAGGTCTTCCCAGAGGGCAGAGCTTTCACACGGTCCTGGGTGTGCCTCTCCTATATGGTCTCTGTTACTATAGATCCAGTAGCTTCTCTCAGCATCAAGGGATTGATCCCCTGAACCTCATCCCAGCAAATTCGTTGAAGATAACAGTCCTTGCATGGGTTGGGGTACCACCTCCTTCCAGGCTTTCACTCAGAAGGGGCAGGGCTATGTCAATGGAGGTTGGTCTAAGGGGCTGTCACACTCCTTTCTGATGTACCTCTCCTCTTACAGTGTCATGACATCATGACTCTCCATGAGGTGGGGCCATGTCGGCAAGGGGGCGAGAATTCCCTATGACCCTGCCCTCCCTTTCCGATATGGCTGACTTCTGCCATCCCCAGTTTATCTGCATTACCAGGGGTGCTCTTGGCTGACCCTGAGAAATTGTGGCTTCCCCTGGAGCCCCGAGACTCTTGACAGTCTCCAAGCAAAAACCAGAGAGATGGCAAGCATTTGCAAGAGCCTCACAAGACTTAATTCTCAAAAGACTCTGGGGAGGGGTTCTGAGAGTGTTATTAGAATTCAAATCCAAGGCGGCTCCTGAAAAGCAGCACCAAGGGCGTGTTCCCAGGCCTCAGAGGTTTACGAGGAGAGGCGAAGGCTGAGGGGAGGAGGGAAATAAAAAGACTAGCCAGCAAGATCTAGTTTCTTAGAAGAAAGCAATAGCGCAGGGAGGATATAATTGAAGTCTCTAATAGCCACAGATAAGATCAGCCCGGGTTACGGTTTTTCAGTTGGTCTCAGACACTGGCGCTAGAGGCACTGAAATAAATTCTAAAACCTGAGACAAATTAAGTGCAGTGGCCAGAGAAGCTGAAGGGTCCTTCCTTATCTATCCCTGGAGGAGGAGTAAATAAACCCTGAGACTGGGAGGAATGAACCCACCAGGCCGGACTGTCTCAAATGCTGGGATCACTGCAAAAGACACAGAGACGCCCGTCTCTGGCGGAATCAAGAGTCCAGACCACAAGGATGAGCCTTAAGGGAGTAAAATGACCTTTGGTTCCTGATCCAAATCCTTTCTGTAAGATGAGGGACTTTATTTCCATAGTAATGAGCTAGCCAGAATTCTCCTTGCAACTGGGAACTCTGTTAGCTCCTGGGAATAACAAATCCTGGCAACAGCAACAACATAATCATAACAACCCTTAGGGCAAAGGTTCCGAAACTGTGTGTTGGGACCACAAGTGGGCTTGTACCCTCTGAGGACAGGCTCATGATTGGCTGATGTTTGATATACTTTGCATTGGCTTTGCTGGGGTCCCAGGATTATGATTCTCAGTCTCAAAAGAGCTCACTGGGAACCCATGCGGCCAGAGCCCAAGCTTTTAGGGGCATTAGACATGACATTTTGCGCATTAAAGCCGGTCGCGCGTTCTTTTAAAGCCGCAAATTAAATGCCTCGATGTCGAGGTATTTCATTCACGGCTTTAAAAGAATGCGCGACCGGCTTTAACGTGCAAAATGTCATGTGTAAATCCCACATACGGCATAGTTACACACAGTGGGATTTTATGCAGCGTGCCGCGCACGTCTAAAAGCAGCCCCTAGACACAGTGACCCAGTTTGTCCGCACACAAAGACTGCCTCATCTTGCCTGCTTCACCTTGTTTACCCAGCCATCATATGAAAGATTAGCTACTGTGGAGTGTTAAAGCAGTACCGCCAGGCGAGTTGCCATAACTCCCCTTTAATCCAGGATGTTTATGAAAAATACATGGTGCAGGGCTGAATTGGTTCCAATGCAGCCCTACACCATGTATTTTTCATAAATGTCCTGGATTAAAGGGGAGGTAAGGCAACCCACCACTTTAGTTTTTCCGTCCCAGCCTCCTTTCCACAGGCATACCTGCATCTTGGCGGCGGGGTGGGCGGATAGCAGCACTGTGGAGGTGGCAGAAGCACTAGTAATCTTGCAAGGTGGAGTGGGGTCACATCACAGCGGCAGTGAAACAGTGACAGGGGTACAGCAGTCTAGGGTTTTTTTAAGACAGGTTAAAAAAAAAATGCTTATTTTTAGTTTCCACATTATTTTTATTTTCTCCTCACCACATTAGAACATAACCGATTTGAGTGGCTAAACATTCAAAATAAAGTTGTGACTTTGAACTTTGAAAGTGGCTCGCACGACCACAAAAACGGGGGGGGGGGGGGNGGGGGGGGGGGGGGATCTCCATCTCACGCTAAGAGAGATCAGCAGAAAGGAAAGCAGATGACATAACTGGAGGTTGGAGGGGGTAAGTGTTAGGAAATCATCCCATCACTTGTTTTGCCTCTGGTTCTTGTTCTGTTCTACCCTGCACTTAGAGCATCCTGCCCAAGCATGTGGATCCATTCATCCCCTGCCTCTGACAGCTTGTTTATTCTGTTGCGCTTGGCTTTCGAATGCCTTGCAAATGATGTAAAAGATCAAAGAGTCTTTTTAACAATAAAATTCCTTTCCATTCTTTCAATTCCTCCCATCCCGCCCAGCCTTGCTTTCAGAGTGATCAGGGGCTTCTCTTGTCAGCATTGGAAGCCAAGTCCTTTAAAAGCAATAGGGTTGAGTCCCAAACAGTGGCAGAACCAAGGTCTCTCAGATAGAGGTGCTCTTTCCTTTGTTGGGAGGGTATAACTAGGAAGAAGGTAATAGCCGACAGAGGAGAGAGACGAATGAGGGGGCACTGGACTTGAATGAGGGGGTCACAGGCTGGTTATTTATTTAAGTTTGATACCCTGTCCTTCCCCCAAGACTTGGGAAGGCTTACAATATATATTTTAAAATACCCATAAAAATACATTAAAATCCCCTTTTAAAGCCCACCCTCAGACCTAAATAACCTTCACCCAACTCTTGTCCCCGTCTGCCAGACACTTTTCCAAAAAGAAAGCTCTTCCATCGCCTCTGGAATATGCTCAGGTTGGGACTCTGGTGGGCCTCCAGGCTCTGGTCCTGGATTTGGCTCTTGTCCCAGGAAAAAAAGATGTGGGTTCTGCAGTGTGGATGATGTAAGTGTAGGGGGAGAGCCCAATACACAGTTTCACGGCTTTCCTTGGAATTACTCAGCAGTGTGATCCATCAAAGCGTGAGCAGGGAGGTCTAGAAGACTGGTAGGGAAACTAGAGCAAATTCTTTCATGAACAACATTTCGGTAACATTTCAACCTTTCATTTGGGGCAACCCAAATCCCAAAGAAATTAGTATTGTACTATTGTTATTATGATTTCTCTAGCACTGTCAGTAGTCACAGTGCTTTAAAATCCCTATCTAGTTCAATCTCACAACAACCATTTGAGGTAGGTCATGATTATTTTCATTTTGCAGATGGGGAACTGAGGCTGAGGGACCCTGGATATCTTTAGACGGACCGCCCCGGACGTGCTCTACGGGTGGCTAGCCCCACATCCTCTGCGCACAGCTCTGACAGTGCTGGGTTTAATAGACCCAGCAGCTGCAATCCCCCCGCACTATGCCCTGCTTCCCCACACCATAGAGCTGTGGGTGGATTGGGCTTCTCTTTAGACTGTCGCCCTCATCTCTATGGCGTTGCCAGGGCAACCCCCAGCCTGTCCTCCAAGTAGATCGGCCACTGCTCTGCCCCTGGCTGGTGCTCTGGGTTTGGGTGGCCTGCTCCAGGATGTTCCAGAGCACCGTGTACAGTGCTGCCTGCTCTGCCTCTGCTCTGCCTCACACCTGGGCAGCCCACCTTTAAATGGATACGCCACCTGGGGGTGAGATGGAGCAGAGGCGTGGGTGCAATCCGTGTAAAAGCACCCAATGACTTGCTCAAGGCCACCCAATGATTTCATAGCTAAGAGAGAATTGAACCCTAGTCTTCAAGGTCCAAGTCCTTGTCCACCAGGCTACTCTGGCTATAAACGAGATGCTATGAAAACTCGTCCAAACAATCATTTCCCCAGTATTGCTCTCTTACTATTTGGGGTTAGGATGAAACCTTCATAGTACCAGACTATCCCATAATAACTATTCCCTGTAGTGTTTTTTTGTTTTTTTTCCCTGAAACAACTAGATAGTGGCAACAGTTAGGACAAACTATGAGGGTGTTCTAGTCCTGTCTTCCTTATCATCGCCCTCATTTTAGCCATCTGGCCTCCTAGCTCTCTTCTATTGGTAAATCAGTGGGATCACGTCAGACATGCCAGACTACATAGTAGCTGTCCAGCTAAAAGCATTGGTGCTTTTAGAGGTAGCATGAGCAGTTGTAAGGGGTAGCTACTACATGGGGCATTTTTACACACATGTTAAAGTTCCGGATTTTTCAATCTTCTGGGTTTACAAGTCCACAAGTAAGTTCTGGATTAATTTTTCACACACACATACACTGCCCTGAGGCAGTTCCTGGATTCATTCTTCACACAAACACTGCCCTGAGGCAGCCTAAAGTAGCCACAGCTGTAGATGTGGCAGGCTGCCATGGAAACCAAGTGATCACAGCTGCCTGGAGCAAAGCAATTTACCAGGAGAACCTTTTACACACAAAAGTTCTGGAAGAAGTTCTACGCAGAAGTTCAAAGATTTGGATGTTTAAGATCTGGGTGAGTGATTTAGACACACAGAAAGTTCAGGATGTAACAGCAAACATCCAGGAGAAATGTGTGTGTAAAAACACCCATGGATGCAGAGTTTGTATTTTCCCAGGTGTGGGGGACTAAGGGGCTGCGCCTGAGCATCGGGGTGGACAAGCTTTTGTATAGGAAAGGGTCACAAGTTTCCCAGGGAATGTTCAAGTCTCGCCTTAGCCAGAAACTCACTGGGTGATCTTGGGCCAGTCACAATATTCGCTCAGCCTAACCTACCTCATAGGGTTGTTGTGAGGATTAAAACTTGTGTTATATGTAAAGTGCTCTGAGTGTCATGGCGGGGGGGGGAGGGCACTATATAAAAATAAAGATTATTATTATTATTATTACCTGAGTGGTGCAGTTGTGCTGTCATGCAAAGGAGCGGAGCTTGTCAGGCCCTTGTATGCCCACACCACTCTGCTAAGCCCTGTGATGCTTCCTCTGACTGTGTGACGCCTGTTCTGGGGGTTGCCAGGAGGCTGGTGGCACACTTGCCAGGATGGGGCTTACGTGAGTAATGTAGTGGGGGGCAGGAGAGAACAACAGTCAGCCACAGAAACACTCTGCAGATGGGCCCTTCAAGCCTGCCAGGCCCCGCCCCCTTGCATTCTGGCATAAGGTCAGGAGCCATGGGTTAAGTCAAAGTAACAAGCTGGGTCACTAGCTGGATGGTCTAATGTCAGGTAAGCAGCCAGTGAGCCAAAACCAGAGTTGTGAGATCTACACAGCAGGGCACAGGCAGGGACAAGGATTAATGACTAGAGCAGGAATGCTGGAGGACAGGAAGACAAACAGGTGAGGAGCAGGGCTGAAAGGCAGTCAGGCTGGAAGCCAGGACAAAGTTGGGACGGGACAGGACAGGACCAAGGTGGGATTCCAGGAATGAGGAGTAAAAGACATGGGTCAGAGCAGGACAGCTCCAGCAGTGTCTGAATCAGTGAGCAAGCCAAGAACTGTCATGCTGGAGAAATAGTTTCCCGTTGTCAACTCAGGCCATATATATTGTTCCTGGCCAATCAGGAATGGATCAGAAGTTCAGTGGGCGGGGTTCCTCCCCAAAGATTTGGGCCTTGTCAAGCCTAGCACTATTGGCCAAAGCCCGTCACAGTGGCCAGATCATCAGCCCGCAGGTCAGCAGACCTGGCTTCAAGATCCATAGGACCCCTGTATCCTTACAGGCTATGCAGACGATTACCCCTCACTGATGATATATCATCCCTGAACATAGCCTGTGGGTGCAATCCTCAACCCACTGAAGATAATGGCAAAACTCCCATTGACTTTAATGGGTAAAGAGTGCACCCTAAGCATTTGGGGGATTGTAGCTTACCTAGGATAGAACAGAAAGTATTTTGGGGTCCATTTTTCCTTTTCATTATCTGATTCATGGGCGATCCTTCTGTCCCATAGCTCAAGACTTAGACCCTTGAAATGTGCTAGCGTTCTCACTGTATGTATTTATTCCGGACATGCTCTTTCTCCCACTGATTGAAAACAACCTGTGATTCACTGATTTCCTTCTAAGCAAACATGCGGTCTCTTCCATGTAATCAAAGTTTGTTTATTTCACTGCCTTCTCTTTCATGTCAGGCCTCTGGCTTTTCATTTTTCTTACGGTCATCAAACTCTGATTTTCCTTGGCTTTTGTCAGCTAAATGGGCTGTAACAGAGACTCACAAACAAGTAAATCAGTAACGTCCATGTTTATTTTAAGGGCAGCTGGGATTTTCTTTTCCCACTCCTCAACTGGAATTTGTCATTCTAGAAAATTCAGCATGGTTTTCAGATGCGTTGCTTTCTCTGTTTCTACTGTTTCAGAGGGTGAGAAAAGGGACATGATGTCAATTTGCTCTGAGTCCTCACACAAGGACAATGTCAAGAGCCAACACCCCCCAAAATGGCACAGTGTGGCTTAGCTGTGCAAATGCCAAAACCCTCTACCCAAGAACCACTGGGTCTCTCAGGGTCCAGGCTTGAACCTGTGACCCTGGCGGGTAGAGAAGCTTCTCCAGCACTATATGGTAGCCAGGTTTAGCTAAAACATTCCCTCTTTATGTTTGGTGCCTTGCCTTGCTTGACTCCTCCCCCCTGGATCCCTCATTGGCTCCCAGCAGGATAAAAGGCATGATGGGCGCAATTGCAAGTTGTGGGACATCAGCTTTTATCTGTGATTCTGCTGTCTGGCCTCTAGCACTCTTGTCACTGGATCTGACTGCTCTTTTGCCTGCTTCTTATCTATTTCCCTCTGGCTCTGTTCCCCCTTTCCCCTCCTGGTAGTTCTGGTTATCTTGCCCCCTTGATTCCTGTACACATGTCTTGTATTAGCAGTTCCTTAGCTTGCTCTTACACCTGCTGTGGGTTTGCCTTCCTGTGGTTTTGCTCTTGTGTAGGGATTCCCCCCCACCCCCTTCTCTCTAAGGTCTATACTCCCCTCTCTGATATTCTGTTCCCTCTGTCTTGCTCTCTGCTTGTCTCTAGTTTCCTACTATCAGCCTTGCTTCTGTCCATGGTTGTATAGGATTAAGCTCCTAACGCCTGCTCCCCTTGATTACTGTTCTCCTGCTTATTCTTGGTCCATGTTGGCCTAGTTCTCTGGTTATAGGTCCTTTCTAGGAGCCCAGGTATGTTGGCCCTCTGAAATTCCTGTATCCCTCTCTAGGTTCCTGAGCCCTTGTCTGGTATAGATAGTTTGTGCCCCCAGTCCTTGTGTAGTCAGGTTTATGCTATTACCTTGAGTCCTTGTCTAGCTAATGTTTCACCCATTCCTGTGTTCTGTGTCTCCTGTTCTCTTGTGTTGCTGTGACTCAGGTTAGTGCCTTCCTCGTCTCCCCTTCACATTGTGTCCCCTCTCTGATAGTGTGGCTGTGCTTCTGGTCTCTCTAGTCCTAGTAAATTCACCCTTTGGCTCTTGTTTAACCTTGTCTTATCCTGCTTCCCTGTAGCTCTCGCATTACTAGATCCTCTTCCCCTGCCACTGTTGTCTTAGCAGCGGCCTTCTGCGCTGCCTATAGTTTCCCTGGTCTCTATTTCTTGTCCCAGTTGTGCACCCTCTATCACTGTGTCTGTACAGTTGACAGATATTGTAATATTGCCTTGTATCTTGTCCTTCTTGATCCTCTTTTTCGTTTCCTTCTCTGGTTACTGTTTGGTGCCTTGTTTTCTTCCTTCCAAGCTCGAGTCTGGTTCCCACTGTCTTTTCTCAACCCCTTCATTGTAGATTCTATAGTTTGTTTCTGGTCCTCTAAGTTTGTTCTGGTGTCTGGCTGACTGTGCCTGATAACTCTGAGCCTGACTGGCTGTCCCCTAGGGGTGTTTGCCAGCTATAATATCCTGAGGGCTATGGTTAACCCAGTGCCAGGCTGCCATAGGCACTTCCCTGTCTGTGTTCTAATTCTCCTCTGTTTCTCTTGCCACACTATTCCCTCTCACTGTAGCCCCTCCTGGTTGCCCTGAGCTAGCTGTCTAGTGCCCTCTACTGGCCATTGCCCTCCTTGCACCCTGTCCCCCAACAGGGTCCCTCCACATACCTAGGGGTATTTTCAGACGTGACCGGCCCAGAGGTTGCATGGCCCAGGGCTCCCTTGGCCACCTGCCCGCGGGGAGGCGAGCGGGTGCAGTGGCCGATGCGTCATATTGTGGTCGGGGCCATGATCCGGGATGGGCCAAAGGTAACACATGTTACTTTTGGCCCATCCCGGATTGTGGCCAATCTAACCATAGTTCTCGACTTCCGGCCAGCCGGAGGTCCAGAACCATGGTTAATTTGACCCCCGCCAGAGATTCACTGTGGTGAACATCTGGCAGGGAGTCAAACATGTTTTATGGGAAAGCCACCACCACAGGGAATCCACTGGGATTCCCTGTGGTGAAAGGGTAATTTCAGATGTTAAAAAAAAAAATATATCCACTTAACAAAAACCACTGGCTCCAGATAACTTTGTCTACTGAACAATAAGGCAAAACCAACTCTACATATGTGTTTGCTTGGACAGCCATCTTGCATGAGTTTCTAGTTGAGGGGTGGCCAAGTAGTAGATGATGATTTGTTAGTACAAGCTAGTCTCTAGTAGATCATGGTGGGCGGAAGGGGGCCAGTCTCTTTCTGGGGAAAAGAGAGACTGGTGCCCCAGAGAAAAGACAAGTTAGAAGAGCTCTTCCCGTGTGGTGGAGAAGGCACTCTCTAAAGGGGAAAGCTCCTTTCCACTCCTGAAGCCAGTTGCTGAGGTGCTCTAGATCTGGGAGCGGGAGGGTTCTGGTAGGTCACCTGAGGCTGACACTTGAATCAGGTGGATTGCATGCACCATAATGCTCTAGTTAATGGACTCCACTATGGCCATTAGATGGCACAAAGACTCCTTTAAAAAAAACCAACCCCCCCTCCCCCATTTCTGTACCTGTCCACACTGGGAGGGGGAGGAAGCAACAAGAAAAAGAGAAAAAAGAACAGCAAAACACTTCAATTTAGGCTCTAAACTCACCAACCCCAACTTCTTTCTCCTCACACAATATAAATAATGATAATACATATAATAAAATCCCTCCCACTCCTTTGCCTCCACCCAGGCAATCCTCTCCCCATGCTCACACCCATCCTCCCTCACTGGGAAGTTGGGGTGTTCCACCCCCTTCCCCGTCTGACTCGTTCACTCTTCCATACCTCCCAAAGGTTCCTCTTTAAGAGGGACAGGCCCTCTTTATGTGCTGAATCCCACTGTCCCTCTTTCAGGGGACAAAGTCCCTCCTTCATGAGAAAGAGAAAAAAAGACCAGTATTCAAGACTCGGGCGCCTCTTCCCTGGTTGTCTCCCAGGAAAAACACATGGGAGGACAATGGGGAAATGATGGAATGATAAGAAACTAAGTGGAAAGTAGGGATGGGTGAACAGAACCGAGTTCGGAAATTTGGTTCGGTTAGAAAATTGAGTTCAGTTCGGTCGACCGAACTATTAGAGTTCGGTTCGAACTTCCGAACAGAGTTCGGAAATTCAAATCCCCATTGAACTAAATGGAATATTATCTTATAGGGATGGGTGAACAGAACCGAGTTCAGATATTCAGTTCGGTTTGAAAATCGAGTTCGGTTCGGTCGACCTAACTGGTCGAGTTCGGTCTGAACTTCTGAACCGCGTTCGCCCATCCCTAGTGGAAAGATAAGCAGCAGGAGAGCATCTTTTCCTCTGTATGCACTTGAAATATTCAGAGGTGTATGCATATAAGTGCATGAGGGATAGAACATATTGACCAAAAGGCAGGGCTTGTCCCCCTTTGGCCACTCAAAATAATGGACTTTGGGGTATGGTCTTCCATTTCCCATATTACCTTCCCAATCCAACACACCCACCCTTCTGCCTTCCACATTACCTTTTCACACCCCATAGAAACATTCAACAAAAACAATACAAAAAAGTTTATCTTCACACAGGGAAATTCAGAGTTATGAGAAGGTCTTCCAGACTTCATAAGTTGTTGCCACCCCCACTTTCATGCTCCTACTAACACTTCCCTTCCAACGTAGGGTAGAGAATGGAAGGGCAGTATAAAGAACAGTGCCTTAGGCCTTGCCCCAAGACAGCCCCTGAATATCACGCTGAAACCACCCCTTTCAATCCCCTCTGAAATATGCTGTTGCGTTTACGTCAAACTGATCCTACTCTAATCCAGAAACCCAAAGGTTAAAAATCTCCATGACTCTTTGGTTTGGGCTGCCTCCCTCAGAAGATATGGCTAATTGAGATATCTAATACTCATTGGTGAGCGCAGTGGTGCTGAAGCCATCATAACTCATCTATAAAAGAGCCTAGTGTCAGAAGAACAGTAGCATTTTCCATGCCAGACACTGTTCTGGGTACGGCTCCAGTCTGGCTACATTGCTCAGTGGAATATGTTATTAGAAAACTAAACCAACAAAGCCTACACTAAAAAGTCTGCTTCCAAGCCACAAAGGGCTAGAGTTGCTACTGGAACAGAATCCCCTATCTTAACTGTCCTGCGTAGTCACTGCAAAGCTATCAGGGTAGGGACAGAGGGCATTTTTACATGGACATTTAAATAGGAATTAAAGCCTTGATTCCTATGTTAGCTGTCCGTCTGAATGCCACAAATCCAAGATTATCATC
>QEPC01000824.1:487071-497473 GCA_003113815.1 Sphenodon punctatus | reverse complement strand
GGGGAGGCAATCAGTTTTGTTTCTTGCTGTGCCTGCCTCACCGCAAGCCCCATTGGCTCCATGCAGCCTAGCCCGTGGCCAATCGCAGACTGTGAAGCCAGTGGTCTGAGGCGAAAAGGGATGGTGATTGGGCAGGCTGGCTGCTACTTCAAGTCTCTCCACCCCTGGTGCCTGGAAGTCTGCTCCTCAGCTGACTCCCCCTCCCTGTCACGTTTGACCTTCCAGTGACACGTTTTTCCCACCTGAACTGACCGAACTGTTCGGTCATTTTGACGTTCGGATCTAGTTCGGTTCGATCAGTTCGTGTTGTATTCGTGTTTGGGTTCGGTCGTTCGAACAGACCGAGTTCGGTCTGAACTCTGAACTTCCGAACCACATTCGCACATCACTATTCACTGCTAATTAAACACTCTCACTTCCATGGTTACTTTTCTGGCCCCTAGACCCATCCCCATGCTTGGAGGCCTGCAGCTGTACTCACTCACCTCCTCCTCCTCCTTCACGTCACGGCCCTTGAAGTACTTACTCTGAGGTATATCAATCATCTTATAGAAAAATCAGCTATTGCTGCTGCCAATGGTTCATCAGCCTCTTCTAGCCAATTAAATCACCCTAGGCTGACCTCTGCTTGAGAGGCTAATCTACATCTTGTATGAGGGCTGCATCTTGTAATTTCTTTGGGCCCATCACAGCATCCATAAGCTGTTTTGGCCTGTTTTGTCTGCCAGTTTAAACAGTCAACAAAACAGATGAGAAGAAAGAAATCACTTTTTCCTCAGCTGGCATGTGGGAGGGATGCTTTCTCTCCATTATTTCTGCTTTAATGAGATCCACACACTTTCACTCAAGCACATCCCTCCAACAAGTCTGCTTTACCACTACGGATGACTGCTAAGGATCAAACAACAGCACTAGGCATTTGTCTTCTCCAAGCAAACACAAGGAAGAGAAGGTCGCCCCTTGTCAAACTGTGTTCTTTTCTTGCCGCCGCTGAAACGCCCTCAGGTTGTGATGTGACAGGTTTTTGTTGTTGCCAAATTGATGCTATCGCTCTGCGCCCTGTGCCACGCTCCAGTCAAAGCAGTCGCCACTCTGAAGTGACTCATTTCACTACATGTGTCCTTGCTGAGAGCTGGAATATTTTCCTCAAATGTAACTGTTAAGGAAGCATTATTGTCATGGCCGTTGGGCAAATTTGGAGTCGTGCAGACTCCACAAAAAGGCATCAAGTCATTGGCTGCACACAAGCGTTTTTGGAGGCTGACTCTTTGGGAGGTTCAGTCCCATCTCCTAACCTATGGAAGTATCAGGACCAGTGAATCTGCTGTGTCACTGCCATTCTCCCTATTGCAGACCCTGATTGACTGTGCCCCCATGTTTGGCTGGCCAGGAAGAAGAGGAGCAGGGAGTCCAAGTTTCCCCGCAGAAGCACAGGGAAGCCACATGCATCCCGTGACCATCAGTGGATGCCAAAAGAATTTAGGCAGAAGACCCAAAGATCCAAATTACATAACAAGTAGGTATAGGGTGGCCATACCTCCCCTTTAAAAGAGGATGCTTATGAAAAATTCATGTTTCAGGACTGCATTGGTTCCAGTGCAGTCCTACACCATCTATTTTTGTATAAGTGTCCTCTTTTAAAGAGGAGGTATGGCCACCCTAAGTAGATATGGCCCTTTTGTAGCTGAAAAAGTACATGGAGGGCTGTAGTGTCCACCATTAGGAAACCTGGCTTCATTAGTTCTGATATGTGAAATTACTTGTTTCACACACGAAGGCTGATATTCTCGTTATCTCAGTAAACTGGAGCTTTAAGGAGTCGTCTAAAATCAAGAGACTCATGAAAAAATTTTGAGAGTTGGCATCTTGCACAGCTCTGCATCCAGGGAAGTTGAGTCCCTGTGCAAAATGGTGACATGGGCCTCCTTCTTGAATGGCCACAGGCCCTCTGGGATCTTATTTGACATCAGTGCTTCTCACACGCACGTTGCCATTTGAAGTTTATCCCTAGATCGGTCTCAAAAATTACTGCCGTAGTCTGCATTGGGGTCTTATTTTTTTAAAAAAATACTAGAAATGCATTGAAAATAAATATTATTGTATGAATTTATGCTCAAATGTATTTAACTGGTAAACCATTTTTATATATGAAGGCTTTAACTGTTAAACTATCTACATATATCAAGTCTGACATCTTAAGAAATTAACACACCAGTTTACCGATGGAAACATGAAGGACTCTGACCCCCAATACATTTTTAGTGATTATTTTAAGTGAATACTGCAGATGAATGTTAAAAAAAACTGGACTTCTTCATCTGAGAATACATAAAGTTTGAAGAGGAACAAGTTTCCCCTCAACAATTGACACTGTTTTGTAGGGTTTGGGGGACAGATATCCCCTCAAATACCACCACGGGCTCCATGTATTGGGTGGCTCCTGTGGGGTCCCCCAACACATGGGGTCCAGTGTAGGGTTACCATCGCTCTGGGTATCACCTGAAGATTTTGGGCCTTGATTTCTCTGCGTCAGCCAGGGACACCTATGACTGAAGAGAACTGGGGATTCATGGGGCATCAGAGGGTGGCCACGTCTGAAATGGTGTTGACTATAAGGATTTTCCCATCCTTTTTCTGACGTTGCCCACCCCTATGGAACGCCATGATGTCACGAGGCTCCACAAGGGCGAGATTATGCCAGAAAGGGGGGAAATGACAGCTCCTTTGCCCCGCCCCCTCTGCTGTGACCCTTCCCTCTGCAGAGCATCATGACATTATGATGTTCAATAAGAGATAGGGATGCTCAGTAAGAGATAGGGATGGGCGAAGCGAACAGAGTTCAGAAATTTGGTTTGGTTCGAAAGTTCAGTTCGGTCAACCGAACAGACCGAGTTCGGTCAAATTCCAAACTTCCGAACCAAGTTCGGCCATTCAAAACCAGTTTTTTTGGTGTGTGTTGCCACTAGGGATGGGCGAACAGAACGGAGTTCGTAAATTCGGTTCGGTTTGGTTTGAAATTCGAGTTCAGCTCGGAAGTTCGGTTCAGTCGACCGAACAGATCGAGTTCAATCCGAACTTCCGAACTGCATTCGCTCATCCCTAGTAAGAGACAGGGTTACATCAGAAAAGGGCATGACAGCCCCTTTGACCCTCCCTCTTTCCCACATGGCCCCACCCCTGCAGAGTGTCATGAAGTCCCAGTGCACAATAAAGAGCAGAGCCAGGTCAGAAAAGGGTGTGGTGGACCCTTTGCTCTGCCCTCTTTCCAACATGATCCCATCCCCTGCAGGTTTCCAACTAAAAAGGCAACTCAAGAGAGGCTACCAAAACTTTTTATAGGGTCCAGGGCAATGGCCCCACCCAGACCTGTGGCAACCCTAAGTTGTGCCAATGGGCCATCTCCTCAGAATTCCACTCTGCTCCGAGTAACTTTAAAAGCACCGTAGGAGGCAGGTTGAAAAACTCCTTCGCTCCAAGTGTGCTTTATTGGCAACGATTCACTTTTCAAGCTCAGCTTAAGCCATTCTTCACCCCCTGTTAATATGGTGTAAGACAAGTAGACAGCTTTCACTTCAGGGCCAGTCGGCACTGAACAGAAATGCTGGGCTGAGAGTCAGAGAGGACGTGATCTCACTCATTTAGGATGGTGGCTACCGAATTACACTTATTTGCTTAGTAACTCGTGCGCTCTTAGGTGTGAAACTGCAAGCTGACGGAGCCAATTAACTTTATTATGCCATGGAATCTCAGAGGATCTGACAGGAAAAACACTGATTTCATACATCACCTGCCTCTGCCAAGGACTTAGCTAATGTGTCTCCTTGGGGTAGGAGGCAGCCAGACCGTGGGGGTTGAGGAACCAAAGGGGTGCTAATCCCAGCTCTGTCCCTTGGGACTTTGGCTGCCTTCTCTGGGCCTTGTTATTGTAATTTATTACGTCAGAGTCCAAGAGCCTCTATCATTAGGCATAGTCCCAGTGTACTAGGCACGGTACAAATAATAGAATCATGGTGCTGGAAGTGATCTCAAAGTTCATCTGATTCAACCCCCTACTCCAAGGCAGCATATCCTATGGTCAGAGTCCTTGTATCGACAAAAATAGGTATACTCATCAGAATTATGGTTCTCAATTTGACTCAGGAACATTGGTACCAGATTAGTGTCCAAATGACTGTCCAATGCACCAGTTTACCATTACCAAAATTGGTCGGCAAAATGGAATAATAATAATAATTTTAAAAATCAGTGACGATAACGGTAATACTTGAAATTTTAGGTAATGAGATGCCTGAGTTGGTACTTGGGTAGCATTCAGGCACCCGACAGACCACCCAAAATTGTGGGCATTATCCACGAGTATCAGGTGTAGTACCTGTTTTAGCTCTAGACCAGGCCTGTTTGAGGGAGACATCTTCAAATGTAGATTGAAAATACAGATTAAGAGAGTGCTTCTCTGCCCATGTTTCTACCCATCACAGCTCAGTCCCTCTATGTGCCTTGCCTTCCCTTCCCTACCCGCCCGCTCCCTCTTTCACACACAAAATGGCCAAGTGTGCGTTGCTCTCTCTTAGAGAGCTAAATAAGAGAAACACAGGATCTGCAAAGAATAATTTAACAACAGGAAAGCAGAAGTCTACATGTGGAGGGTACACCACAGAGATGGGTCCAGGGGAGGTAAGTGAAGCAAAATGACAGGGGAGGCTCAAAGCTGCATTGTACTACAAGATCAACATCGGATTCTCCCAAGAAGAGTTGCATTGTATCAACACAACTAACTGGAATCATGGAAGCTTTTGACCCTGGAGGGGCTTCTTCATTGTGCCTCTGTGATCATATTGCTGCTGTGTGGACTTCTAGCTGTTGCTTCCAGATCTCCTCAACCTGCTGGGTACCTATTGAATCCCCACAATGGTCAGTAGAAATCGTTCCCTGGGTGTATGGCCGAGGATTCACAGCAGATAGTTTACTCAGGTAAGCCTTGGGGAAAAAAACAAAACAAAAACAAACAAAGTCATGCTTTCCATGTAGGCTTTAAATAGAGTGCAAAAGAAGGCCTGGTGCGACAGCAGGCCCAAAGGTGGTGCACAGACACAGTGACACCATGCCCAGACAGAACTTGTGAAATTCATCCTCCATCTCAGCTCAGCACTCTTCAGACGAGGAGATGGAAATTTTCTCCAAATCAAGTCAGTCATGGGCTGATATTGCTGATGCTCCACAATAAAAACTGTTAATGCTACTTAAAAATCAAATTAATTAAAGCAGGGAAAGCAGCAGAACCACTGCAGCAGAATTAGAAAGGAGACCACACATTACAGCAGGACAGATTTGGTTTTGCAGTGGACTGTTCTGATAGCTACAGGGTAGGATCAAGTCCTGTCCATTTATTTCTCCTCATGTCCATCTGTCCCTCCATCCCTCATGGGGATCTAGAAAGACTGTAGCCAGGTAGCTAAACTGATATAGTCACATGAGGACAGATATCTATCTTTTTGTCTAGAGCCACATATTCAATTTGTATTCTGCAAAATATTTTTCAAAATTGTGTAGCCAGGAAACGTAAATTCTGTGAACAGAATGAATTATGCAAAAAAAATTCCCTGCATGACATTCTACCAATTTTGAACATATTATATCTTTAAAAACATCACAAAATGCCACACAGGCCAACCAATGGGGTGGGAGGCTCTTCTCTTCTGGGGGTGAGTGTGAGAAAGGGCTCATTCGAAACAGCCATTCCAGTTTTGCAGAAAAGTTCCACGAAACTGGAATGGCAGTCAGAATTTCAATCGGAAGGTTTCGCGCATGTGGAGAATTGCGGCCACCATTTTGCAACTGCACAAATGGCCAGGTTTGGGTTTTTTTTGTTCAATCCAATTGAAATTCTGACCGAATAATTATTTGGAACAGAAACTGCCCTGTTGATCTAGTTAGGCCTTTCAGCGGCCTTTGATACAGTTGATCATGAGGTGTTGTTGACATTTTTATTTATTTATTTATTCTTCAATTTAATACCCTGCCCCTCCTGCCATCAGGCAGCCTGGGATGGCTTACAATATAAAAACACAAAATTCAATATAAAACATTTTTTAAAACTGCAAAAAGGAGGGCGACATTTAACACAACCACCCCACCCCTAGCCCGCCCTCCACCTCTCTCCCCCACCAAATGCCTGGCGGAACAGTCAAGTCTTACAACTTTTCCGAAAAGAGGAGAGGTCCGAGGCCAGCCGCACCCCCACCGGGAGTTCTACAGTCATGGTGCGGCCACCAAGAATACCCTCTCCTGCGTGGCCCCCCGGAAAACTCAGGGGACCTCAAGCAGAGAACCCTCAGACAACTGCATGGGTTGATCCATCATCCGGAGGGTGAGGCGGTTCTGCAGGTAGGCAGGGCCTACACCGTTTAGGGCTTTATAGGTCAAAACCAACACCTTGAAGCAGGCCTGGAACGCTATCGGCAACCAGTGCAGAGCACGGAGCACCGGTGTTATGTGCTCCCGGTGGCCCAATCCCACCAAGAGATGGGTCGCCGCATTCTGCACTAGCTGCAGCCTCTGAGCCGTTGTCATGGGTAGCCCCACGTACAGCATGTTACCATAGTCTAGTCTAGATGGCTGAGGGTGGCAAAAGGCACTCCTCGCCACAGCCTCCACCTGGGCATCCAGGTGGAGCTGCGCATCGAGGAGCACCCTCGTCCGCAACAGGGTCTGTTACCCCCCGTTGCCTTACCCACCAGCATCACCTCTGTCTTGTCAGGATTCAACCTCAGTTGGTTGGCCCTCATCCAGTCCCCCACAGCCATCAGACACCAGGTAAGCACTGAGACTGCAGGGCCTGGGTCTGTTGTAAAAGAGAGGTACAGCTGGGTGTCATCTACATATTGATGACACCGTACGCTGAACCCCCTAATCACCTCACCGAGTCGCTGCATATACACGTTGAACAGGAGAGGGGACAAGACAGAACCCTGCAGGACACCACACGAGAGGTCTCAGTACGATGAAAAACATTCTCCGAGTACCACTCGCTGAGTTCTTCCTGCTAGGAATGAGCGGAACCATTCAAAAACAGTCCCGCCCACTCCTGCACAGTCCTGCACGCGCGTCACCAACATCTCATGGTCAACGGTATCAAATGCAGCCGAAAGATCTAACTGTGGAATGTGGAAGGGGTGTATGGGACTGCTCTTAAGCAGTTCCATTCATTCCTGTTGGGGAGATCCCAACAGGTAGGTGTTGGAAGATTGCTTGTCATTCCCTTGGGATTTCCACTGTGGCATCCCATAGGATTTCATCTTGTCTCCCCTCTTGTTCAATGTGTATCTGAGGCTGCTAGGTGAGATCATACGGAGGTTTGGACTGTAGTGCCATCAGTATGCTGATGACACCCAGCTCTTCCTCTCTTTTTCATCTGATCCACGTTTTGCAGTCTTGGTGCTTACCCAATGCTTCTGCTGGGAACCGGATGAGGGTGAGCCGACTGAAGCTGGATCCAGACAAGATTGAAGCGATGATGGTTGGCTGACCTTGCGACTTGGGAGAGATTAGGATTTCTGTCACTGATGGGGCCTGGCCCCCTCTGGTTATTAGGTTCGTCTTGGAGTGCTTCTGGAAAATCAGGTTGCGGAGGTGACCAGGGGCACGTTTCACCAACTTTGTGGCTTAGAATGAACTGGAGATTCATTGGAAACAGTGTTTTCCCCCCCCTCATTTCTGCTGTGGCTGCTTGCCTTGGCCCACCTTGGCCTGGCCTCTGCCCTGGTCCCCTGATTCTTGGTGTGTGCAGCACCCCAATGCACATTTCACCCTCTCGCACTTGTCCCCCCTCCTCTCTTGCTATTGCTAGACTCTTCTTTAATGCACAAGTGGAATGAAGCAGGGCCAGTGAGTTGGCAGAGTTAGGGTTACTATTTTTCAGGTTTCAATCCCCAAGTTTCAGAATTTTCAAGCAGCATCTCCAGGCTCAGGTAAAGACAATAATTCTCAGGGTCAGTCACGTATCACCTTCTGTTTTACCAGCTTTCTCATGCTTTGGAGGAAGGAACAGGAGCTGTGCAGCATTATCCAGACTCAGCTGCCCAGGAGAAGTTTCTGCTTTGGTTGCAGTGAGAGAGAGGGGACGCTTGCTCTGGAAGGCCCTCTGTTCATGGGCGATGGGGTTTCTCATCTGCCTTGCACCCCCATGCCTCTGCACCCAGACCCCTGTATCCTGCTCCTATCTTGTTTATTAGCCAAACAGAAATGTTCCATTAAATTTGCAGAAATTTAAATGAGCCGATGTATGGAAATTAAAGCAATTTAGCACTGTCTGGGTTTCTTCCCTAGATCAGGTAGCAACCCTAGGTGTATCCAAAAAATATTTACCCTCAATTACCAATAAGAGTTTTCTCTTGGTGCTAATCAATTACAAAGTGTCCTCTAACAGATCTGAAGGCAGCAGTTTAAGAAACACAACAGTCCTTTACTAGAGCCTGATCTATTGGCCTTGTGTCATAGCCCTAATAAGTATTCAAAGAATATTAGAGATACTATTGAATCCCTGCCACCCCCAGGACTTGGAGGAGAGAAAGGCCCTTCATTCTGCACTGTTTTCTTTATTGCTTTCAAACCCTGCTATTAAACTCTCAATCCCCCATTCCCATTGGCCCGATGACATCTCAAAGTGGCAGGGATTAAATTAATTTGTGTAAACATTACTCATCCCAAAGCAGACAGAGAGACGGGGCACCTCAGAGAGCGAGACTGTAGCCTGCTGGGTGGAATGGAGAAAGGGGGGAGTGGAGATAAAAGTGCCACCACTTAACAAAGACGGCAGCTGTAATAGGTAGCATCAGCTTGGCAGACACGCACCCTCTGCCCCAGCAGCAGCAGACACCGCGTGTGGGGTGCAGCTCTATACGACTTTTGCCAAGAGAAACTGGCAGGGGCTCTGCCTGCAAAGCCTCCATGGGCTCTCATGCTGCTAACAAAAAACGGACCAGCTCTGCTTGTGGGAACATGGAGGCAGGTAATGATTTTGGCACTGGCAGCCTAGGGAACATGTAAGGCACACCTGGCAGCTGTTACAGCCTCAAAGAGCTGGCTCGCAGGCCTGCTGGGGATTAGAAGAAGCTGTTTCATTAATGCCAGAGATGCTGTTTGGCAAGGGCTTTGGCTGTATAATAGGGGCAGGCGGTGCAGCTGCACCACAGCCCACAAGGGGTGGGGCGAGTAGGATGAGGATTTCACTTGGGTTTCCTTTCATGAAACAAATACTTGAATTGAATTGGGCAAGCATTATTTATTTCAGCTCTATTGAGTAAACTAAGTGCAATCCCTGCCATTAAAGTCAATAGGAGTTTTGCAATTGACTTTAATGGGTGAAGGATTCTGCCCTACACTTGACTGGCCACTTTGTTCATGGAGGATTGCTTCTGTTCCTCCGCTTCAGAAACACATCTCTTGGAATCAGGTATCTGCTGAAAATTCTCACATTAATGAGCAAGGGAGGGACAACCTCTTTTCTGTGAATGAGCTCTAATATGAAGTTGGGAGGTTCTGAAAGAAGGGACACTGGTTATATTTTATGGAGCTGTGAGGGAACATCTATTATGGGCTATGGGGTTCTGAAATAAGGAACATTCATTGTGTTCAATGGAGCTGTGGGGCTCTAAAATGAGGATGAGGATGGTTTTTTATATAGTGAAAGCAATGTACCTGGTGCTATACAATCAGTAGTTATAGACAATTCCCTACCCCAGAGGGCTTGCAATCTAGAAAAGGCAAAGGAGGGGAGACAAGGGATGCATTCATGAAGTTGAGAAGTCGCAGGTGTACGTACGTGCTTAGCTTAGTTACGGGGAGAAGGGATGCTGAGCAAAAGGACAGCGTCAGTGACCAGTCTCGAAGGGGCGGGGCTAGCTAGGGAAGGCCTGGCGGAAGAGACAGGTTTTGAAGAGGGATCTGAAGGTTGGGAATGAGCTGATTGATTAATAAATGAAATAAGGGAGGTCTATTCTTTTATTTTGGAGCCCCACGGCTGCATAAAACATATGTCCACTATGTTTTATGGAGCTGTGGGGCTCTGGACGAACAAAGGACATCCAATATGCATTATGGAGCTGTGAAGCTCTTAAATAAGGCTTATTCCTGTCAGGGCCGGCCTTACTACAGGGCAACCCAGGGGACTGTCCCGGGCAGGGGCGTAGCTAGGTTGGAATGGGCCCAGGGACAAGAAATGGACTTTGGGCCCCTCCCTCCGCCTGCCCATCACCATAGACTCCCCCTGTCCCTCCCTTGCTCAGCAGGGAGAGGCAGCTGCCTCTGGGGTGGGATGGAACTGTTTGTACTGGAATCCCTTGCCTGATGCTGAGATTCAGCTGGGGTGAGGGCAGCTGTGTATACAGGGATCCTTCACCTAGGG
>QEPC01000824.1:464425-474565 GCA_003113815.1 Sphenodon punctatus | reverse complement strand
CATAAAGGTCCCCGAGGCCCATTAATCTATGAGGGCCCTCACCACTAAGGACGTTTGCGTGAATAACTGCAGCGTAAGGAAGACATACAGTTGTCTTACCAGTCCGTGTCCTCCCTGGGTCCACTGTCTGGGGATACAACTTCTTACCGAGAGGCCCCCAGCTCCTCTCAGCCCGTTGCGTTGGCATGCGGGTTTGGAGGGGCATTCTCTGCTTTTATTGTGGGGCAGGGTCACATTTTTCCAGAGTCGTAACTGGCGACGTTGCTCTCGCTCCACTGGGCTCAGGGGTCCTCGAACCACCCCAGTTTGTATTGGTTCAGGTGGGGAGCCCCCAGGAGTTGGGCCCGGTGGAGGTACTGGACCCCAAAACACCTTATACCCCTGCCCTTACCCTGCTCTCATTGTCTTTCCCTCCTCCTTTCCATTAGCCATTTGTTAATGTGGAGAGACAAGGTAACTATCTCCTCCAAGGTTACTGGGGTAGTGGCCGTCCCTCGCTGCTAACTGATCCTTGATGTCTTCATTTAACCCTTGGCAAAATAAGGCCCTTAAAACAGAATCCCCCCATCCTAAGTCAAAGGCTAGTTTTCAACTGTGTGATCAAGCAACGGGGCTTTTCCTTGTTTTAAATGAAGTATGGCTTGTTCCGCATCCCTGACACAGTGGGGGTAATTGAAAAGGAAGTGGAATTGTTTCAGGAAACCCTCATAATTTTGCAATGAGGCATCATTTGATGCTAGTAGCGGAGTAGCCCAGTCTAAGGCTAACCCCCCCCAAGAGCCCAGTGATAAAGGTGACTTTCGCTTGATCTGTCCTGTAGGTTAAAGGTTGGGTTTGAAAGGTCAAATTGCATAAGGCCAAAAAACCTTGGCACGCCTTCCTATCACCATAAAATCTATCCAGTCTCGGGGCCTTAGGCTCCCGCGGTAAGGGTGCTCCCGAGGGATGGGGAGATGTGGTCACCAGGGGCTCTCTGACCTCAACAGGGGGGTTATGGGGGCCTCCAGGGCCTCCTGTAACCCTTGGTTATGCTTGCGTAATTCCAGGTTTTCAGCCTTGAGGTCTTATACCTCCATCATAGTGCCTGTACTGCTCTCAGTAAATCCTGCACCTGTTGTGCACCCTCCATCATGGAAGGGAGGGGGTAAATGCCGGTAATTCTGTTACGGGGAAGGGGGGAGAAGAGGAAAAGGCGAAGGTAGAGGGAAAGAAGGGTTGGACCTGTGGCAGGCTGCTCTCCTTGGCGGCACAATCTGGGTGAAGGTAATTCCCTCAGGGTCGTGTTTGGGCTTTCCCTCCAATATGGGGGGCAACCCGATTCATCACAGGGAGGGAGAGGACACCATAGCCAGGAGGGGTACAGGGGTGTAGGTAAACACGAATGTTCTCACCGATGCAGCAGGACCCAGGGCACCGTGCTCTGACAAGTGGAAGGAGGAGGTCAGGGGCAAGGACTCTGAGGTGGGGGATAGGGAGGAAGGAAGGGAAAAGGCTAGTGAGGAGGAGGAAGGGTCTCGCTTAAAGGAAGGTGAGTAGGGTGGTACGTGGAACTGGGCAAGGACAAGAACGTGGAAGGCAGGAAGGGGTAATACAGAGACTCGCACACACACACAGGTTGGGAGTGGGGGGAGTACGGGGACACACACCCTTCACACACACCACAATCAAGACAAGGACACTTATGCTCAAGAACCACAGAACTCACTCACTCTCTCTCTCTCTCTCTCTCTCTCTCTCTCGGGGGGGGCAGCCTCTCAAAATTGATTACCAGTGTGGTTTGCTTGCCCCACCGGTTCTTTTATCCCTCCCTGGGCCGAACGTTGGGCTCCACCCCCTACATTGTACGACTCCCCGCCAGCTGTGCGCTGCGCCTGGGCAGGGCGTTCTCAGAGTCTGGAGGACGCTGCTGCGCTGGCCCCGCCTCCCTGCTACTTCTGCCGGTGACGGCGGTGTCTGTGTGTTTGGTTGGGTTGCCTGGCAACCCGGGGTGCATCCTGTCGTGTCTGCGCTTCTGGCTGCGGCGTGACAGTGGTATGAGAATGGAACAGAGTATAGTTTTCAAAGTTTGTTCACGCTTTAAGCAAAGACCCCTAAACTGTGGATTGGGTTCCCAAGTAAGGCTGTATCATCTGCAGGTGGGATCACAATCACTGTCAGGTATCCATTTTGGGTTGGGTTTTTTGTTTTTTCGTCCCCCCCCACCCAAGTTTGATCATATCATTTCAGCAATATCACCACTATTGCACATGCACAATTGCTGGAAAAGACACAAAATACCAAGATGACTGAAAAAACAAAACAACCACCAAAAAAGTGAAATGGAATACTCCAAAAACTAGATGTGTGAATATCCATCTCAGTCATAGATATTATTTGTGAAGTCCTTTGATTACCCAAAAATGCAAATAGCCAACCCATTACCTGTTTAATGCATATTGAAGAGCTTCAGCTGAATCATGGCGTATCTCATTTGCCTCTCACCAAGAACACACTTCAGAATTGCCTTTGGACTCGAGTTGAGTTCCTTGGCTCCAGTCCAGCTAGGTCCTTAAGCATGCGCTCAACTTCAAGCACTTGAGCAGACCTATTAAGAGTCCATGGGACTTGTGTACTTAAGTGCTTGCTGAATTAGAGCTACTGTGCTCCGCTCCTTGCAGGATCATGCCCTTGGCTGTTATATCCTGCCTCTACAGTGACACCAAGCCGTTTTGCTCCTGTGCTACAGGAGAGAAATATGTTCCCTTGGGGGCTATATGTTTTCATGTGATGAAAGGAGCTACATAAATGCTAAACATTATTCCATGCGTTTGGCTCTTCTGAACATAAACCAAGAGTCGCTCCTCCCCGAACCTTCCCAGCCACTTTGTTTTATAAACTGATCTGTTTCTGGATTCCACGCACCCATGAGTAAGTGCTGCTGAGATTCAGGCAAGCCCCTGGCCTCACAGCACGGATTACAAGAAGCATTTGTGTATGGATAACACTTCTAGCAAAGTGATACCATGCATTTTGGGCTCAATCCTGTTAAGAGTTAAGTCTGCTCATAACGGTGGCTGCAATCCCAATGCCACTAACTATAGAGTAGTCTCACTGAAGTCAACAAGACCACTACAGAGTAAACAGTTTCATGATGGTAGTCCGTATATTAACAGTTCCAGAGATACGAAAGAAGCAACTCGTCATGGTGCCCACGCGTAGAAGCATAGTGCTCTGGAGATGTGATCTCAGTTCTCAATTGCACCC
Source organism: Sphenodon punctatus (assembly GCA_003113815.1). Lineage (NCBI taxonomy): Eukaryota > Metazoa > Chordata > Lepidosauria > Sphenodontia > Sphenodontidae > Sphenodon > Sphenodon punctatus. The sequence continues at coordinate 471,322 of QEPC01000824.1, read as the reverse complement.
TCTGGTGGCTGAGGATATCCTTGCCGCTGGTCACTGATGTTACTTTGGGAATTAGCACTCACTTAACGAGTAGTCCCATGCCCAACTCAGGCCATCCAGGGAAGATGGTCCAGGCCATGCTGCTCTTGGGCTCTGCTCGCAAGAGTCCCAAAGTCCACAAGTAAGTTCCGGATTCATTTTTCACACACGCACTGACCTGAGGCAGTTCCTGGATGCATTCTTCACACAAACACGGCCCTGAGGCAGCCTAAAGTAGCCACAGCTGTAGATGTGACAGGCTGCCATGGAAACCAAGTGACCACAGCTGCCTGGAGCAAAGCAGTTTACCAGGAGAACTTTTTACACACAAAAGTTCTGGAAGAAGTTCTATGCAGAAGTTCAAAGAGCCAGATGTTTAAGATCTGGGTGAGTGATTTAGACACACAAAGTTCAGGATGTAACAGCAAACATGCAGGAGAAACGTGTGTGTAAAAACGCCCATTGCCCTCAAGATCTCCCTAGTCCAAGGTCTACACTCCCTTTCCCAGCAGCTAGTTAGGCCCTCCCACTTGCCCTGCTCTGGATCACAAAAGAGACATGCAGCCTGGCCCTAGTACCTCATGGGTCCCCTAGCCTCCTAGAATACTCAATTTACAGCCAATCCATCAGGAGGCCCCCGATTCTTCTTCGGAATTTTTTAAAAACAAAGTCCATGGGGTCAGAACAGCCCAGGGCTGGATCTTTTTTTTTGGGGGGGGGGGCGGGGGGTGTCCTGCTGTCTGGGCCGGCTGTCCTTTGGGGAGCCCTGCTCTGTTGGGGGTTAAGGGGTGCTGCTTTTGTGTAACTGTTTGGTTAGTCTTAAATGGGAGCTTGAATGGTTCCCCCTCCCTTGTCAGACTCTTCTTTAATGGCCCATTCATTCTAAGATTGCGACTTAGAATAAATGGCCCATTAAAATGAATAGGTTCAGTGTCTCACTGAAGTCGATTTAAGGGGGGGGGGGGGAGAAAGAACCAAATCAAATAAGAACCAAGTGAATCTGAATTTCTATCCAAATTCCCACACCTACTCTCAGTCAAGGAGCTAAATCACGGTGGCCAGCTTCCTCACACATCTCCAAGATCAGAACAAAGGAAACGAAGTCCTCGTCACATGTTGCTGCTGGCTCCATTAGGTCCAATCCATAGTTGAGTAGGAATTTCAGGTCCCTGCTCCTAATCTTGATGGAGGGAGCTGAGGGATCCAGTCATCAACCCACCTCAGCTTGTGGGAATAAGCTTCTGGAGAAGAGAGGGAAGGATCCGTGCTGTTAATGGAAATGTCAGAAGAGCAAGAATGCTGACAGGGGGAGGGAAGGGTTTTTTGTACTGGGCCTCTTAACTAAAAGTTGAGGTAGTCCAAGACCAAAGTGATATAATCAAATAAAAATCATGATTGAACTTGAACTCACGTCCACATTCTGAAAGGGTGTGGATCTGAGTTCAAGTCCACATAAAATGAAACAACTGAGCTGGATCTGTCAATTCAAACAGCACCACTTGTTTCGGATCACAGGAGTGGATCAGCAGAGCCATGTGGGAGGAGTCCAGAACTACACCAGCAGAGGGAGCTGCAGGTCAGGACTGTGGTGCACTGTGTGTGGGAAGCCCAAGAGAGCCAGGGTAGATTGGAGGGGAGTGAGTGAGTTTTGGCTTAGTGCGTGGCCAGAGTTGTGTAAAGAAGCTCACACACAGCCGCCGTCTGTCATGTTCCTGCTGACAATCCCATACTTTCATGAATACTTTAAAGAAATCAAAACCAAAAAAAAAAGAAAAAGAAAAAACCACAACCCAAAGATCTTGGACAGCCTTTGAAAAACAAGGCACCCAATCTGTCAAACGCCGTCTCAGCTCTTGGCGATGACAGACTAAACACCTTGACAAACACACTTCGTCTGGCCACCGCGTCCCCCCCAACACCACACCTCTCGTTTCATAACAGCCCCTTCCATTTCTGTTGCGGTGCCAATTCTCAGTGTAGCCACTTGGCCTCCTCCCTCTCTGGCCCAGGCAGGGGTGGTATTTGCAGAGTTCATATACACATATTTGCTCAGCAAAACGGCACAACAATTTTTCTTTTCCAGTAACGAAGAAGAGTATTCTCTCCACACGCCAGGAAACAATGCCATTTGGCAACTTTCCAGAAGTGCTGCTGGACAAGTGACTTGGCTGTCTCTCTAAGAGTCTAGGAAACTTATGCTCCAGCTCTTCTCCCTTTCCTTATAGAAAGACAGTTGAATGCTATCAACGCTGAACATGGATTTTGGCTATCCCTTGTACTGCTTAGGTAGTGTGGAAGAAAGAGCCATACAGAAAAGGTTGTCAAAATGTATGGGTTCGTGCTCATGTCATTGCTTTTGACAGGATAAAATCAGAACGGATCCAAAATGTCTCATAACCCCAAACCTGCTACGCAGTGGCATTGCTAGTGGGAGTGCTAACCAGTGCTGTTGTTGGTCATGACACACTGGAAATGCTTGTGGCTACACTGGAAAGGCATGTGGTGGTCATGGTAACAGGAGCCCTGGGGTAAGTGTTCTCGGGATCCAGCCCCCAAAGACCCAGGCCCCCACCGGAATTTTTGCCCAAGTGTCCTTTATTCACAAGTACATAAGTCTTCACCAGCAGTCCATATACGCATATCTACGTAGACACGCCCCATCCATGTGGGGTCTCCCGCTCTGGTTAGGCTAGGGTTGCCAGATAGGTATATTTTTCCTGACCACTTATGAAAAATATATGTTGCGGGGCCTGCATTGCTGTCTATGGTGCCAATGCAGGCCCCGCAACATGTATTTTTCATAAGTGGTCAGGAAAAATATACCTATCAGGCATCCCTAGGCTAGGCACAGTCCATCCTAGAGCCAGGTACCCATATCCTCCTGGTAGAGGCAGAGCTCTCCCTGGCTCCTACCTCTCTCGTCTCTCTTAACTGAGCTTTCCAGCGCCAAGGCTGGCCTAGCCATGCTCAAGCTCATCTGCTTCCACTCAGGCACTTGGTTGCCCGGCTCTAGAGGCTACCCCAGCTGAGGTATATTCGAGCACCATCCTGTGCTGCCTCAGCACCTCCCCCTCCCCACCCCAGGCCAACGTTATCCTTAAAGGGCCAGGCTCAGCCTGACCCTGCTACAGTCACACTGGAAAGGGTCACGGAAACATTCTACCACTTTCTGACATGGCCCTGTCCCCATGCAGTGCTTCACAACATCACTGAGGGGTGGGGTGTCAGGACAGCTCTTCCCCTGGGCCCAAGCCCCACGCAAGGCGGAAGCCTAGTGACACCCCTGCTGCTACCAGTACAGGTTATTGTTAGTTCTTCATCCCCACAAGCTGCTCACTTATGCTCCTCCTACTAGTCTTTCATTCAGGGTTCCCTTCTCCCCTGTAACCAAGTCAAGCATGTGCACCTGCAAATTCTCAGCTTCATGTATCCCTAGCTGCCCTAGGTTCCCCTCGACTCTGTCTCTCCTCCCTTGTCCTAACTAGTAGGTAAGCCCCTCAGGGCAGGGACCCATCTCTAATCATGATCCCTAAGGTCAAACAAGAACAGCCTCCTGTTAATTCCAACATGGTGCCAAGCATACCTCTCAACCCACTGGCCTCTGAAAAGAGAGGCAGCTACACACAGAAAGAGGGACATAATTAGCATAAATGTTGCATGTCCAAATTTGCATAAGATTATGCAAATGAACATTTGCATATAATTTACATATTCACTGGTATGCAGGCCCTGCCTTAGAACACTACACAGACTGGGACACTGACTAGAATGGATACTGGGGTGGTGGTGGTTTGTGGCTTGGGAGCCCGTGCAGTAGTTACCTGTACCTGTCATTTGCCATTAGGTATCCAGCTTCGCCGAGGCAAGCAGGGAGCCCTGGAGCTGGCGCTCTCTCCTCGGCGGCTTTGTTTACTTACTAGCTGTCCCTTATCACCCCACACCAAGAGGGAAGGAGCGGTCCCCTGGGCTGCAAGAGGCACTCGCCTTGGGGGCATTAAGTGCTGTGCGCTGCTCCCTCTCTGCCTCAGCCCCTTCGGCTCTGCCAGCTGGGATTGCAGCCAGATCTGCTTGGGCAGGAAGTGGGGTGAGGCATCCCCGCCCTGACTCCAACTGCTCAGCTGAGGCAGAGGCACGCAGAGCGCCGAGTACAGCGCCACTCTCAGGCAGGCCAGGTTGCTGCAGCTGCACGTCTGGCCGCACTGTGAGCCGGTGATGTGGCGTTCAGGGCCCCCTGGTGGCGCACCCGCTGTATGGCGGGTATGACGCCAACTGTGTACAGCCAAGACCCACAGCAAGGCTTTCTCGGCAGCTGCCCCATAGCTCTGGAACTCCCTTCCTCTGGAAATCTGCCTGAGTATCTTCCAGAGATGGAGTAAGACCTTCCTATTTGGCTTCACATTTGGTGGGTGGGGATGGGCTTTAGGTGGATGGTGTTTTGGAGAGAGGGAGGGGCTACGTATATTACTGTGTTTTGGCTATTGTTTGTAACCTGCCCCGAGCCCTCATGATAGGGTGAAATACAAGTCAAAATAAATAAACAACAAATAAATAACTGTTCAGTGCCATGTACATTACTGGCTCTATATAAATTAATTATAGAACCACAGGAGCAACAGGCAGACAGGTGTTGGGAGGGGTGTATAAGGGGGACAAACATGAGAAGTGGGTGATGTAGATTCACGGAAAAGGCAGGAGGGGGGTATCCAAGGGTGGAGAGCAGTGTTTGTATGGGGAGGGGGTAGCCAGGTGATGAGAGGGTTTATATGCAGGGGGGAGAAGGCTAACAGATGGGTGATGTGTATTCAGGGACAAGGTTTAGGGGACAGCCAGTGAAGGGGTCGAAGTGAATGTATGGTGGGTGTTGTTTTTTTTAAAATGTGCTTTCAGTTGGGTTGGGGGCAATGGGGTTATATGGGTACGGGATGTATACATACAAGATTGGGGGAAGCCTGGGGTGGGGAGGAGTGTATGTGGGGGCAACTGGCAGCCACATGCTGGGAGGGTGTATATGGGGGGGGGGCAATGCTCAGTCAGCCAGGGGTGGGGAGCAGTGTGTTTATAGGGAGCAGGCACCCAGATGCTGGGTGTGTGTGTGGATTTTTGCAGGGAAAGGCTGAGAGATGGGTGATGTGTATTCAGGGACAAGCCTTGGGAGCAGCCAGGGGTAGAGGGGAACTGCATGTACGGGCTGCAGTGGAGACAGGAATCAAGTCCATAATATTGGGGCGGGGAGGAGCTTGCTGTCCCCAGCTTCAGTGTTACCCTCCACCTGCAAAGCAAGAGGACTGGGGCTGAAAGGCGAAGGCAAAGTGTGGGTGCATGGAGCCTAAGTTGTAAGAGAGCACAATATGCGAGACTGTACAACATATTTACTCCTCCTCACATGGCACTCAAGTTAAGGTGAGAGCCTTAACTTACAATTTCCATGCTTTTTTGTAAGAGCCATAACTCCTCTCAAACTTAAAGGGTTTTTTTGGTGCTACAATTAAATCACAGAAATAATGGACTAAAAGCAAATGCATAGATGATAAGATGACCATCAGTAGCTGCTATTAGCTAAGGTGGTCAAGGAAAGCAACCTCAGAATCAGGCTGCGCCTAGCTGCTATTTTCCTGCAAGAGAGATTTTGCTCTCTCTTTCCCCCTCCATATCAGCCACTCCTCCCAGAAGAAAAACTGTCTTCCCCTACTGCCCTGGCAACCCTCCCACAAACAGCAGAAGAAGCCAATTACCCATTGGTCTGGCCAGGTCTGTAGCCAGGAGTGATATTCAAACTAATCAGTAACCAGTTCTGAGAGAGCCAGTTCTGTGGGAGCTGAGTGCCACACTCCCCACCTCTCTGTGTGGTAGGGCTGCACCAAATAGGCCATCTGACTACTCGAATCAAGTTCCAAAGTTCCGAGTACCCAGATTGGATACTCGGCCAAACTTCGGAACTTTTTCCAAGGACTCAGAATTTAGAACTCGTAACTCCGGACCTCGGAAATCCCCAGAACTCAGAACCATCAGCAGTGAGTGCACCCACTTTAAAATCATTGTGCCAACCAAGCAGTGATCAGAAAAGCAGGCTAGGAAGAGTGGGACAATTGCTCACGCAGACAAACCCACAAAAGTGCAACTGTGTGCAGAAATCCCCAAAGTGTCCGCCCAGGAGACATAACTATAACACCCATAAAAAAGAAACCAGACATTCCCCCCCCACAAGCCTCCATTGTGCCTGCCCAGTGCCCACCTATGGAAGGCAAGCAGGGGCGGATTGGCCATTGAACCCACCGGTGCGCCGATCTGATCTGGAGGGCCAATCCCGCTGTCTGTTGTTCCAGGCCCGCCCAGCAGTCAGGTGGGGCCCTGCACTTGCCCGTCTGGGCAGCAGGCTGCAGCCAGCTTTTCCCCCAATAAGTGATTCCTCCTCCCCTCCCTGGCTCCAGTCCTAAGCTATCCCTCACCAGCCTCTCCCGCCTAGGAGCACTGCACTCAATCAGGCTGGGAGATAAGGCTGTTTGTTTACAAACAGCTCCTCCCCATGTGCCGATCAGAAGGTTGCTACCTTGTAAAAAAGGTTCTTCGAGATGGCTCCCAACATTCTCACAACTGGGTTGTGCATGCTCACCCTCTTCAAATAATAGACCACGTGATGGTCTCAAGCTCCTCTAGTATAAAAAGCACTGACTCTCCCCCTCTGAATGACAGTACCTTCCAACCCTTTCTAGAAATATAAGAAAAGAATTCCATGCGGAGCTGGAAAGGTGGGTGTACTATCATGAGAATGTTCGGAGCCATCTCAAAGAACCTTGTTTACAAGGTAGCAACCTTCTGTTCTTCGAGTGGCTCCTCACATGATATTTTTACATGGCTCCACCGGGTGGGGAGTCCATGGGC
>QEPC01000824.1:447362-462378 GCA_003113815.1 Sphenodon punctatus | reverse complement strand
AGTCTCCCCCCTGCCAGCCCCCCATAACCTCCCACTCACCCCTGCCAGGCTGCTGAGGATCTGAGTCTGGGGACTCAGCTCTGATAGGCCCCAAAGCTGGTGCACTCTGCCCACCCCCCAAGCCACGCCCCCTTGGCCCATTTCCGGCGTGTCGCCAGCACAGGGCCACTAAGACTATATTCTCCACGGCCACTTTGATTTTCCAATCTGCCCCTGAAGGCAAGCCCCCTCCTCCCCACACACCATATTATTTTAACCAGAAAGAAAGTAACTCCACCCTGTGCCCCTGCTCAGTCACATCTTGGCAAAGTTGAACCCACAGACAGTAGTCACAGTGCCCACAAAGAAGTGATCCCTCTCAGGCCTCTATGGTGCCAGCTTCCCAACAAGCGGTGCAAGCAGCAGCAGCACCCACTTTAAACTTTAAGTACATTAGGAACTGGTGGCAAGGCAACCTCCAGCATTGCCCCAAGTATATAGACAGCCCATGGCCAGGGGAAGTGGAGCTAGGCAGATTCCTCTGGCCACCATGATGCCAAGCAGCAGGCAGCAGTGGCACCCCCTTATTTTTTTTAAGAAGGCATGGGATTTGGTGTGGCACTAGTAACTGGACATCCCAGAGAAGGGGAAGTAGAGCAAGGCAGAGATCTCCCATGCAGGAGGCAGCAGCAGTGTGGCAGCCACTTATTTTTTTTAAAGTCCTGGCATGGTGGAAAAAGTAGGCCCCCACTCCCCCCAGCATTGCCCCTATGGAGAGGACAGGCATCCCTCCCCCACCAAGCTGATTACTTACAGGTCAGCAGTGTAGCACACCGCCAGATTCACCAAAGAGAATGGAAAATGGCCATGCAGCCACGTTTATTTCGCCTCTGCCAGCCAATCAAACCTGTCCTGTGGCTTGTCCATCACTCAACTGTCCCCTCCCATACCTCCTTCCTACCAAATATGGCACTAAGTTTTGTTTCCTAGCTCAGAGAAGCTAGGGTCAACCGTCTGGGTCACTCCAGCCACGCACACAATGGCGCCAGTATTAAATTCAGGTTTCTGAAGTTTTCTGGGGACGAGCCTTGGTACTCGGAACCAGAATCCCTGTGTATTCTGAAGTTTACCGAGGACCAAGTTTCACCACTAATCTGTGTATTCTGGTGGGATTTTAATAGTCAGTTCAACCAAACTAGTAGGATATCACCCCTGCCTAGTGCCTATAGCTAAAGTGCATGGGGGGGGGGGGGGGGGGGGAGGCTGTCCCCCTGGAAAAATCTGTGCCAGGTTTTCCCTTTCAGTTTCTTAGTCTGAAGAGATTGCCCCCCTTGTCACAGTCTGCCCCTTCCCCGCACTCCTGTGTCAGCATCCTAGCTATGGCCCAGATCCAAGTCAGTTTGGCAGTAATTATGGTCTAGACAGGATGACAACAGACTGAGGCTGCTTTTTGACGGTGGGTCGCTGTCGCACGACCCACTCGTGCAATGTTTCGAAATCCCACAATGCGGGATTACACGAGACGCCAGTCGGGGATCATGCACATAGGAGGTGGTCGCGCATTCTTTGCCAACCGTGAATTAAATACCTGACAATCGAGGTATTTAATTCGCGGTCGGCAAAGAATGCGCAACCGCCTTCTATGTGCATGATCCCCGGTGGCCGTCTTGGGATTTTGAAACATCGCGCGACGGTAACCCGCTCGTCTAAAAGCGGCCTAAGTCCTCTGTGTGGCAGGGTGGAGTTTATCTGCTTTTAGAGTGAGCCACATGCCTCAGCTGAAAAATCAAGATGCATTACAAACAAACAATACAAACATAAGCCGTTGTCTTTGAAAAGCCTTAGAATTGCATCTCAGTCCTTACCTCAGGGCTTCCATGAGTTCACGTTTCCTGGCTGGATTTAAGCTTCAGGGCAAGCCCTACCCCACCCTAGTTAGTTTCCTAAGTGGGTAAAAATAAATGCAGCAATAACCTGGTCTGGCCTGCATGTCTGTGCAGGTGCTGCCAGATGTTGGCCCGGGATTGCCCCGGGCAGTGTCGGCAGCAAGCTTGGACTGTGACTCCGGAAGAAAGTCTCTGAGTGACAGCCCAGGCTAAGGTCCGCTCGACTGGGGCAAAACAGGTCAGACCATGTTAGCACATCTGTTCCCACTGTCCCGAATCAGGTCCACTATGGCCAGCCGCCACGTCTGGCCATCATTGGCTGCCATGCTGGCCCATCATGGCGGGAGGGCGGGAAGATGGGTGCAGTGTGGGGTTGGGGCTGGTTGCACGGTCATGAGGCTTCCCCCCAGTGAGCGGTACATTTGTTGTGCTGTCTGACGTGGTCCAGACCGTGTTGGGAGCAGCGTCCCAACAGCATGCTGCCATCATATGTGGTTTTATCCAGTCTCTCTACAGCAGCTTATTTCTCCTAGCTCTCCCTCTTTATAGCCCCCTTCCTCCCACTCCCCCCCAACTGCAGACAGTCGTTGACTCCTCAGTTTGGTCACTTACCCCAGCAGCCAGTCTGATAGGGCTGTACAGGCTGTACCCAGTGGTGACTTACTAGATCTGTCGCATCCTACTGGGATTCTCCTCTTGCTCTCAGATGGCTGGAGATGAAGTCTGTGCTTTGAGAGAAGGCAGGTCTGAAGGCCATTCCTTTTGTGGTCAACATATTCCAAAATGGCCATGGCACCAATAAAAAGACATTCCTTAGGTGGCTACATATCTGACTGGAAAACCCAACTAAATCCAGCATAGAGGTCTGGATAGGAGACACATCACCCCTGAAAGATCCCTCAGATGAAAGAAATACTCAAGAAGAAATATTTATTTTAAAGAACATTCCAGGCTATCACGTTTCTGGCAGTTTGACTTCAGCACCGTAGAAACGGAGTCTTGGGTCTGAGCCAAACATGACACTATCTTTTTGCGTTCTTAATCCAGCTTTGCATGGATTTGCTGCTGGCCCTGGGCTCTCTCTAGAGACTTGGCTCCCCTCATGCCATTGATATGTGTCACAGATGCCAGAGCCTGACATTCAAGATGACCCCTCCTTCACCCCCTCCCCACTTCTTGGAGCTTGATGCCAGAAATTATAGGGCTCACTCACACAATATCTTTCTCCTTTGCAAACTCACCACTTGCTCCTTGAATTGTGTCTTTTCTCTCAAAGCATCTGGGGAGCCCTAGACAGAACACCGAAGATGGGCTAAACATAGGCTAATCCATTAGATGCTGAGGTCCAGGATATCATCCCAGGTGAATAGTTGGAGGACAGATGTTTATGCTGCTATGTGTTTTCCCAACTACATTGTGACCTTCCATGATCGATCAAGACACAGCCTAGAGTCACATTGGAAGTAGGGGGACTTCAAAACATCCCTTCCCAAAATTTCATGTGTGTTTATAAATGACATAATAACGATTCACTCTTCAGTTTGATATGGACCCCCTGGAAATGGGGCTCTGATCTGCCGCAACGCCTGGGAATGTAACTGCCTGTTGGGATTCATCCCCATGGAATACAACTCATTTTATAGGCTCATCAGCCACACCTGAGCTCTGCCTGCCAGCCTCTTGTCCTACAACAATGGTTCTGGTCAGGCAGGGCCAAGTACTGGCTGGGCGGGGGGCAGCTTTCAGTCGGGACAGAGAGTGAAGAACTGCAGCCTATTTGGAGGTTGCATGTTAGAGTTTGGGGGCAGAAGGCTACAGAGACTGCCTTCTGCAGAACCCCTAGGGTGCTGGGCCTGGAGGCTTCAACAGGACCTGACTGGATGATCTGGCAGCTGATCCTAGCCATTCCTCTCAACCTGTACATTTGTAAATAAATGGATTCTTATACGCCACAGAAAATCTCTGGTTTCTCTCTCCTGCTGAAGGGACACCAAGCTAGCAAGGCTGCCCCTGGAATTCCCTACCATTCTGGGAAGTGGGGCAAACAACAAGTTATTAATGTGGCATCTAAATGCTGCCCCAGAACAGGAGACGTGTATCCCTTCCAGCTAGCCCTCCTACTTAACCACTATGCAGTCCCTCCACGCAAGAGCCTCTGGGCACATCTCAGACCCAGTGTGGGCAAAGGGATAAGCATCGCTGTTGTCAGGTCCTGTTGCGCTGCTCCTGCCACTGGTACTCTCTGGGATGGAGGCAACAACTAAAAGGCTGGTGGGGAGTAAACTAGGGAGGCCCCAGTCTGCTCCCTGCACATTCTGGTCCATGCCTTGCTGTGTTTCAGCTGCTGCAGCAAAGAATTTCCCAACTAGAGAAGTTGGGATGGAGGCTGGGATCAAACCAGAGGCTTCATTAGCCATCATGCAGTGGTGGCAGGGGAGTAGGGTGACCATACCTCCCCTTTAAAAGAGGATGTTTATGAAAAATTCATGGTACAGAGCTGCATTGGTTCCAGTACAGCCCTGTACCATGTATTTTTTATGTGTCCTCTTTTAAAGGGGCGGTATGGCCACCCTACAGGTGAGCCTCTTCATGCCACCCATCACATAACAGCATGTGGTTAGCACAACCTATTATGCCTAAATGGGGAAAATCAGCTATGTTTAACATGTTAACCATTGCGGTATTATCTGGTTATTCAGCTTGTCAGCTAGCTACCATGGTAATAGGTTAATGGCCAGATAACGGGGATTAACTGCCAAATCATACCTTTGGAATGGCAGATCATACCTTTACTATTCAGTTCAGCTCTAGGCTACACCCTGGTCCCAGGAAAGAAGGATGTGGTGGATGCTGCAGCATGGTAAAGGCAAGATGGTGTGCAGTGGAGCTCATACCACAGATTTTCATGGGAGTTCTCAAAATTACTTAGGGAAAGAAAGCCTAGGCCTGTCAGTCCTGCATCTGAAGGCAAGAGAGGAGCAATCCCTCTACCCTCAGGATCATAGGTGGCTAGCTCAGAGCCTGTGGCCAATGAGGATGATCATCATCAGAGTACAAGGAGAAGTTCCAGAGAGCAGCAAGGATCAGGCAGGGCCTGAGGCAAGGCTAGAGAGAAGACTAGGAATCACAGACAGGATGCACAAGGCCAGAGGCTACTTGGGAATAAGGTGAAAAGGGGCATTAGAAGCAGGCACTAGGAGGGAACAAGGCTACACGTGAGTAGGGTAAGGGTTGCAGGAGGCAGAGGGGAAACCAAAAGAAGGACTACTTACACAAGCTACAGAAAGCTAGGCTGGCAGTGCATCACTCCACAAGACTGAGATCAGACAGCCAGCACAGTAGCAGTGCAAACCCAGGGCTATATAGGCTACATGGGCGTGGCAGCTACGGCACTCCTTGTAGGACTCCACCCCTGCCTAATCCATTAACCCCTTGTTCAACATTCCTGAGTTTTTAGGGTAAATAAAACCACAAGAGCATAAGTAGTGCCGTACTGGGTCAGACTAATGGTCCATCAAGCCCAGCATGCTGTTTCAGACAGACAGTAGCCAATCTCTTTCTCTTGGGAGAAGTACCTGGTGGCCGCACCTTGGCTGTGGAATTCTCTCCCATTGGAGGCCCGTTTGTCTCCTGACCGCCCCTCTTTCCGCAGATGTTGTAAGACCTGGTTGTTTCGCCGGGCCTTCGGGGAGGGGGTGGGGAGGGGTTTTATTTGCTAGCTGCCATTTTATATGTCCATTTTATATATTGTAGTTAGATGGTTTTATTGTTATGATTTTATGTTGTTCGCTGCCCCAAGGTACAAGAGGGTGCGGGATAGAAGTCTTTTGTCAATTAAAATAAATAAATAAATACCCAACAGGTCACAACGAGCCATCCATTTGCTGTTGTTCCAGCCCCCAACAGTAAGAGGTTAAGTCCCGCAAACCTACTTGGCTAATAGCCATTAATAGACCTATCCTCCAAGAACTTATCCAATCCCTTTTTAAAACTAGCTACATTACTGGCCTTGACCACTTCCTCCTGCAGTAAATTACACATTAATTGTTCACGGAGTGAAAAAATACTTTCTCTTATGTGTTTTAAATCTGCTGCCAGTTAATTTCATGGAGTGTCCCCTTGTTCTAGTACTGTTCGAGAGGGTAAATAACTGCTCCCTAATTACGTGTTCCACACCACTCATGATTTTTTAAACTTCTATCATATCCCCTCTCAGTCCTCTCTTTTTCAAGCTGAAGAGCCATAACCTTCATACAGGAGCTGCTCCATACCCTTGATCACTTTTGGTGCCCTTCTCTGTACCTTTTCTAGTTCTACTATGTCTTTTTTGAGATGGGGCAACCAGAACTGCACAGAATACTCCAGGTGCGGTTGTACCATAGCTCTGTATGGAGGCATTATGATATTTTCAGTTTTATTCTCTATCCCTTTCTGAATGATTCCTAACATTGTTTGCTTTTTTGACCACCACCGCACATTGAGCGGAAGCTTTCAATGTATTGTTCACAATGACTCCAAGAGCCTTTTCTTGAGTGGTAACTTCTAATTTAGAACCAAGCATTGAATACATATAGTTTGAGTTATTCTTCCCTTTGTGTATCTCTTTGTCCATATTAAATTTCATCTGTCATTTGGATGCCCGGTCACCCAGTCTCGCAAGATCCTCCTGCAATTCTTCACAGCCTGTTTGGGTTTTAACTACTTTGAATAACTTTGTCATCTGAAAATTTGATCACCTCACTCAGTCTTTATTCCCTTCTCCAGATCATTAATAAATATATTAAACAACACTGGTCCCAGTACAGATCCCTGGGGCACTCCACTAGTTACTTCTCTCCACTGTGAAAACTGACCATTTGGCCCTACTCTTTGCTTCCTATCTTTTAACCAGTTGCCGATCCACAATAGGACACTGCCTCTTATCTTATCCCATGACTCTTAATTTCCTCAAGCATCTCTCATGAGGGAACTTATCAAACACCTTCTGAAAGTCCAGATACACTATATCGACCGGCTCACCCTTATCCACATGCTTATTAATATTTATACTCTCAGAAAGTTGAGGCATGACTTCCCTTTCTTAAATCCATGTTGACGCTTCCCCTTTAAGCCATGTTTATCAATATGCGCAGTAATTCTGTTCTTAACATCCATTTCCACCAGTTTGCCTGGCACTGATGTCAGGCTCACCAGTCTGTAGTTTCCAGGATCACCTCTGGATCTTATTTTAAATATTGGCATTACATTTGCTACTCTCCAATCCTCTGGTACAGTGGGAGATTTTAACGATAGGCTATGCCTTTCTTTGCCTTGGGCCTGTGCATATACTAGGGAAGCAGTGCAAGCTTTTGAAGCACCCAGGAGTGGAGCCCTGTGGGGAAAGCCAGGCTCAGAGTGGCCTGTTTCCTGACAAGGACAGGAAGTCTAGAAGGCAGGTAAGAAGACTCAATTAGAGCAAATTTTTTCAATTAGAGCAAATTCTTTAATGAAAAACATTTTTGTTCCATTTCAGCCTTTCAGTTGGGACAACCCACATCGCAGGTTGGCTATTATTGTCACTATATATCATTTCTACAGTGTTTTCAGTGTTCAAAGTGCTTTACAATCCTTATCTTGTTCCCCCTTGTAGCAACCCTGTGAGGTAAGCCATTATTATTCCCATTTTGCAGATGGGAAGCTGAGGCTGAGAGATAGTAACTTGCCCAAGCCACCCAGTGAGTTCTAAGACAGGATTTAAACCCCCAGGTCCAAGTCCAACGCTTTATCCACTAGACTACACCGGCTGGCAGTGATAGGGAAATTCTGAAATTCCCAGACTCTCCAGACAGATATACAGTTAGGTTAGCACTACCTTTGTCAGCTATCGCCAGTCAGCTCTCCTCAGATAGCGTTGATGTGGTCGGACAGGCGGGATCAACCTGTCATAGTGCCAGCCCCAGTCAGGGACAGAGACCTGAAATCCCAGACGTTTGGGTGACCTAGGGTTACCAGCACTGCTGGTCTCCACTGTATTTGTGTTACAGTAGCACCCGAGTGCTCCTATAGAGGTCATTCATGGAGGTTAGAGTTGCCACCTATGCACATTTTTAAGCAACACTTATGAAAAATACATGCTGCAGGACCTGTGTTGGCTCCTAAAGCACCAGTGAAGGCCCTGCAACAAGTATTTTTCATAAGTGTTCCTTAAAGATTTGCATAGGTGGCAACCCTATTCATGGTGGCAGGGTGGACCTTAGAACTTGCGAGGCCCAAGGCAAAGATGAAATAAATTTGAGGACCCTGGTGACCCTTCCCTCTTGCGGGCACCTCCACGGGGCCCAAAAGATGCGCATGTTTGGGACCCTGCTGGGATGGACTGGAGGCCCTACGACCTACCCTGGTGAAAACAGGGGTCACCATGGGGCCCCCAGAAAGAACGGGGCCCAGGGCGCCTATATAGTGGCGTACAGGCTCTTCTGTATTACTGTAGTGTTGCAGCTGTCATCTTGGACTGAACCAACAACTTTCACAGTAGTGGAAAGCATAACTCTCTACAGCAGGAGTGGGGAGCCTATGGCCCATGGGCCAAATCTCAACTTCAGATGTTTATCTAGCCAATTTCCATGGGCGTAATTATAGTGGCGGTTGTGCGGGGGACACATCCCCCATAAATTTCCTCTCCCCCCAGTTCCAGGGCCATAGGGGTAGGGCTTATGTGGGTCAGTCGGATCCAGCATCCCTCACAGATTTTAGCCCCAAGTTACACCACTGCTTTCCTGGCCCATGAATCCAGCACCTACCCTCACGCACTAAACTGAGTGAGCTGAGGAAAAGGGTGCAGAGATGAGGGCATGCCATGCATTCAAGGACATTAGCCAATTAAAAACATGTAGGGAAACCATATCATCATGAGATTTATTATTTAATTATTAATTATTAATATTTTAAATTCTTAACATCTTGCAAACTGTGGTTGTGTTGCCTGCAGCAAGCAAGGTTGAGCTGATATGCTGCCCACATTCTGTCGGGAGATAAAAGATTAAAGAGACCATCTATTGGTGATACACTGAAACTCCCCTCTCGCTCCAATACTCCTTGGCACAGAGTTGTGGGTATACTAGTGGGAATCAGCTGAACATGAACAGCAAAGAGAGAAAAAGCAGAAAGGCAGTCACTCAGTGAAAACAAATGAAATGTTAGCCCACTTTAGCTCACACCTGCCACGTGTTCACACACTCATTTATTAGGTAACTGCCAGATTTTAGCATACCCTCGCCACACAGCCATTACCCAGAGAACACTTATGGCACTTCTGAGGAGATTGCAGGCCCAGAGTGCGAGCTAATCCGGGCTAATGGGTGGCCACATGTCCACGGCCCATCTGTTATGTTCACCTGCAGCCTCTCTTGCATCCAGGTCCACCACCAGCACCACAAAGTTGTGCCTAGCGTACCCAGCCAGATTAGTTTTCTGTTTCTGACAGCAGTGGCAGCTAATGAAGCAAGAGGAAAGCGAGCAAGATGCACCTCTGGTCTGGCGAAAGGAAGATCATTAATGGGGCTGCTCAGCTGACAGGTGGGTCCGGCGGGGGGGGTGCGGAGGAGATCACTAGCACAGTCACCCAGCTGACAGTCCCTCCGCACCCTGCTGCCTCCCACCTTGGTCTGCAGGCTCCTTGGCAAGGTCTCTCCAGAATGCAGCAGCAAAGCAGGATGGAGAAGACGGGCTCCCCTTCTCTGCTGAACTCCTGAAGCGGCAATCCCTTATTTCCCGTGTTCCTGTCACTGGAGGAGGATACAGTCGGGTTTCTAGCCCCTCCAAGTAGTGGGGCTGTCCACCGTGTCTGGAGCCATGAAGCAAACTGACCATAGGAGAGGGGAGCTGCTGCCAGCAGAGCCTACTGGATGCCAAATTGTGCCAAGGTCTCGCCGTCCTTCCGGTCACTCTCTGGGTGGATGGAGAGATGCCTGCCCTCATTGTTCTCCCTATCCCCCTTCTGTGTGTGTGTGTGTGTGTGTGTGTCTTCTAGGGTGTGGGTCCTGCAGCTCCAGGATCCCTTCCTGATCCTCGCAGTCACCTCCACGCTACCAAGGCCGCTGTTCCCACCTGGAAGTCAAGAGATCATGACTTCCGCGGAGGTGAATGTGGCCAGTGCTGGCAACATCTCAAAAATACTGGACAAAACCACTTCTGGCTTGATTCAGTAATGGACAAGGGACAAACCCTTCAGAAAACAGGACTGTCCAGAAAACTGGACCTATGGCCACCCAACCACTCACTGACAGGCGGCTTTGGGGGGGAGGGAGTGGAAGGAGATCCACTGTGGAGGCTGCCGCAAGCACAGGTAGGGGGCTGCCTGTTTATTCTGTTGGACTCGTGTTACAATCTTTGCCTGCTTCACTTGCTCCAAATCTAAGAGCTGAGTTCCAGTAGCAGCTGGCAACTCCCTCTTTAGTTCTTAAATGTTGGTACACAGTTCTGGGATTTATTCCCTTTGGCTGGGCGCCACTGGGTGATTTCAGACATTACGCGGTCCCGATTCACCACAGTGGATTCCCGACGGGGGTGAACAGATCAACCACCCCCCATGGTCAAGGAAAGCCCCAAACAGACATGACGGGACCGGGACCACGGTAGTGTCACCGGGGCGGGGGGAGAACACAAAAGGGCTTCCACACGCACTTCTCATACACTGGGTATCTCTACCGGCGGCTCTCTCAGCGTGGCAACAACGAGGGTATTCTATGCCCGTCAGGATAGTGTGTTGGCCGTTACCTCTAATGAAAGAGAACAGGCCGCTATCATCATAGGGCGCCTGGATTGAGAGAGCCCGCACGATACCCCCACACTCCCTATAGCATACACCCAGGAGAAGGAGGGATGGGTTACGAACCGGTGCGGCGAGAGAACCGTGTGGGGAAAGGGCCCTTACCCAGGCTTGCAAGGGGGGATACAGGGTCACGCGTACACGGTGCTCCCCAGGGAGGGGGACTAACCCTGACCCGGGGCGGACGGGGAGGGGGCTCTCGCACGCCTCGCACTCACCACTCACCCTGGCACTCACTTCAGTCACACCAAGGGAATATCAGATGGAGGAGGTTCACACAATCTCAAGGTTCAGGAGGGCTCTGGCAGGCAGTCTCCACAGTCTCAACAGTCTTTGCAACAAGCACAAGGGGGCCGGTCTCCAGCAATCACCAGCGTCGCTCTAACTGCGGCGCTGGTGTTTATGCATCAGGCCCCGCCCCCGTACGTGCTCGTAGACGCTCTGAGCGTCGCAGCAACGTCGGGGGCGTGGCCAAGGGCGTGCCCTGCTCTGCAGGGAGAATCCTCTGGTTGGCCTCTGGGGGCGTGGCTATGGGCCCTGCGTCGACGGCCGATGCGGCGCTCGGGGGGGGCGTGTCCCGCAGCCCATGCTGCATTCCTGCATCCCGGGGGCCCTGAGGGGCTGGGGGACTTCGGGGCAGGCGGCGACGGCTGACAGGTAGGGAATCGGACCACCAGACCACGGCCCGGGGCAGCGCAACAGACATTATGCCGATCCCGGGCCGGAATTGACCGTGATTCTCTGTGGTTGAGCATGATCTCGTAATGTCTGAAATCACCCACTGTCATGGGATTGGGGTCTCACTACCCCTCTCTAGGCTGTCTGTGATCCAGTTTCCCTCCAATTGCAGCACCCACTGGATCAGGTCCTTCCAGAACTGATTTAACCTGCAGCAGGTTAACCCTTTTGTCACTTTTAAGCCTCAGAGTTTCCCAAGCACAAAACTCTTCTGTCTAGGTTCGCCTGTGTTTGAAAACACAGAATTTACCTGAAACTGTCAGACCAATATTAGGAATTCACTTAACCACATTAGGCTCAGTTAAAAGAAGTTTAATGTATAAATCATGAATAAAACATGCAGTGCTAGATTATACTCAGAGTACAGTAAATCAAAATAACATAACCAATAACGCGTTTCTGCTTATACTTGTATTCTCCTAACTAGGCTTACCCTAATCAAAGTCCAAATAATATGTCAGTTCATTTCTCAGCTATGATGGTAAAGCTTAGCTGGGCACAAGTCTTAGAAGTTTAAAAAAATCAATGTCCTTACTCCATGTTGTGTGACTCCAGACCTCCTGGCTGGTTCCTTCTTCAGTTAAAAAATAAGACAAGATGGCTCCCTTAAATACCTTGTCATGATCGTTTGTCTATTTTTCGTGCTCAGGTGAAGATGTGGGTCTCAGTCTGCTTGCATTTGCAACTCAATAGCTGTTAATCAGTGCATCAAGAAGGTGTTAGTTTCCTGGTTTTACAATTTCATTCATGTAATGACTTCAGTTCTCAGTTTACACTGCATACATGCAATGAGTTTTCAGTCTCAGCTTACATTATATACATGTTGCATTAACACTTTCCTTTACATATATGTTACATGTGTGTTTTACATGTATTCCATGATCCCCTCATGACAACATGCTAAACAGGATCAGGGTCATCCTCCTCCTGCTCTGTGTGGGGGCTGGACCAAACATGGGCTCTAGCAGGCTAACAACTCATCCGTTTTCACTCACTGCCTACATCTACACCAGGAGCAGGGATAGATCCAGGCAACTGCAGACTGTGTGACCAGTCACAGGGCTCCATGGGGAAGGGGGGCTAGAGGCCTCCAAAACACAGGGGGGTTGTGATGAATGGCCCTCTCACCCTTAGTAGTTCCCTGCAGGATCAGGGCCATCCTCATCCTTCTGCTGTCTGTGTTCCCCCCAAATACAGCAGGCACCATAATGAGGTCTCTTCCACCTGGTTCATTTTCACCCCATGCCCACAGTTTACACTACATACAGCATTCAGCACCAGAGTCCTTGGTAACCGTCTCCACTTCTTTCCCTTTCCTATTCAGGATGGTGTTTGTGAATCACTGGACCTTTAGCCCTGTGTGTTTCAGCTGTAGGGTTGCCACCTAGGTATATTTTTCCAGGTTGATTATGAAAAATACATGCTGCAGGGTCTGCATTGGCACCTATGGCACCAGTGCAGGTCCTGAAACTTGTATGTTTCATAAGTGACCTGGAAAAATAGAGAGGTAGCAACCCTATTCAGCTCTAGCTCCTGAGTGTTTGGCTTCAGAACCCAGCAAATGCCTTCCTGCCCAGGCTTCTGGTCCCTCTGGCAGCTTGCAGAAGACTGCCTGGCTCTTCAGCTTTTCCTTCTTTATATCTCACCAAAGGGAGAGAGCTACAGTGATGGTCCAGCCTGTGGTGAGCTCGCACCGATTCTGGAGCCCCACCCCCACCACAACACATTCGGCCTGTGCATAAACTAGAAAGGAAATATTTAGGTCTGCAATGCAGAGTTGTGGCTCCCGAAGTGGGGGTTATTATTATTATTATTTATTTTATTTATTAGCAAGCACTTATATAGCACCAGCAATATATCTGGTGCTTTACAAAGTAACGGAATAGACATGTTCCCTGCCCTAGATCTTACAATCTGAGAGGGGGGGGGGGAAGACGAAGGAAGGGGAGCAGTGGGAGAGACGAGTGTAACATTCACAAAGATGCGAGGTCCCAGGTGCACATGCTTGGCTTGGTTACATCGAGAATGAAAAATTACAGCAACATTTCCCTTTTTCTAATAGGTGAGTCAGTGTGTGTGTGCGTGTCGACCATTCCTAAGAACCCCCCACGTACACCATTACTCACAGGGCCCCAGCTTCCTTGGTGTTGTCCCATCTGCACATGGGCAATAATCTTCAGCATCAAAATCAGGTGGCTCAAGACATATGTAAAGCTCCCAAGGAAGGAACTGTTTGGGTGCCTGCGTGCCTAGCTGCACATGTGGACTCCTGGAATTCATGTATTGCACTCCACACCCTTGCTATGGGTTTTTAAAAAGTGTAAACAGACCCAAAGTTCATCCTAAGTCCCCCTCCCACACCCTGGGTGGGTGACTGGATCTCAAAGGCTCTTGTGTTTTGCCACATGATAAACTCAAATAAAAACTATGGCAGATTCAATGCACTCTGGAAATCCACTCCCACTAAATCCAATCTGCTAAGGCGAGCCTGTGTTCTTATCTCCACGGGAAAATGTCCTAAGCTTTCAAACCTTTTTTCATTTTCTTTTCATATTAGACCTTCCGTCAAGCAAAACAGCATAAAATTAAGCCCCAGCAGACAAGCGTTAAAACTGATAAAGCTGGTAAAATCCCCCAGGTATCAAATTGTGAAATGCGCAGTGTTTGCAGACTAATAGGCTGCAGGACTGAGACGGCCCTTCAAGCTGAGGAAGAGCCTCTGTGCCACCAGAGTTTCTTCCCACCGAATTCTGATACCAGGACCAGAAAAGGAAAAAAAGGTGGATCTACAGTAAAATGATCACAGATTAAGTAAAATGATGACTGATCCAGCTTGAAGTTATTAGCTACTGGTAGAGTTATTAATTATTAATAATTTATTATTATTATTATAATTATTATTTTATTTTATTATAAACATTTATATAGCACCAGCGATGTACCTGGTGCTTTACAGAGAATTATTATTATTATTATTATTATTATTTTATTATAAACATTTATATAGCGCCAGCCAAGTACTTGGTGCTGTACAGAACATAGAAATAGACGCGGTCCCTGCCTGTGGTTTACAATCTAAAAGACAAGGAGGGTGAGACAGGGAGAGGGGACAGAGGGAGAGACAGGGGAGAAGACTAACAAACATTCAGGCGGATGCGAAGTCTCAGGTGCGTGTGCTTGGCTTGGTTACAATCAAGTTGGTTGCAGCAGTCTGCAGAGGAGGGCAGACAGTAAGTATATGGGGGAATGACTAGCAGGCATTGAGAAAGGCGGTGAGGAAAAAGTGGGTCTTGAGGAGGGATTTGAAGGAGCGAAGGGAGGGGGCAAGGCGGATGTGGGTAGGGAGGGAGTTCCAGGCATGGGGGGCAGCGAGGGAAAAGGGTCGAAGGCGGTTAGGTAAGCAGGAGAAACGAGGGAGAGTGAGGGAGGGGACAGAGGAAGAGCAGAGAACGCATGCAGGAGTGCGTAGGAAGATTAGGTCCGAGAGGTAAGGGGGAGCTTGGTTGTGGAGTGTTTTGAACGTGAATACCAGGAGTTTAAACAGGATACGTTCAGGAAGGGGGAGCCAGTGAAGAGAGAAGAGGAGAGGCTGCACATGGTCGAAGCG
>QEPC01000824.1:435375-446403 GCA_003113815.1 Sphenodon punctatus | reverse complement strand
GAGAGGAGAGATCTGCACATGGTCAAAACGACAGGCTTGGTGGATGATCCTGGCAGCAGAGTTTTGAACAGAGATGAGGGAAGAAAGGTGAGAGCGGGGAAGGCCAGCGAGGAGGAGCTTACAATAGTCGAGGCGTGAGATGACTAGGGCATGGATGAGAGTTTTGGCAGAGGAGACAGACAGAAAAGGGCGTATCTTAGCAATGTTGTGGTTGGAGAAGCGGCAGAATTTGGTGACGGAGTCAATGTAGGGTTTGAAGGTAGGTGCGAGTCGAAGATGAAGCCCAAGCTACAGGCTATGGGGACAGGGAGGATGGAGACCCTGTCAATGGCAATTGACAGGGAAGAGGGAGAGGAAGGATTGGGAGAGATGATACGGAGTTCAGTTTTCGCCATGTTCAGTTTAAGTTGGCGTTGAGACATCCAGGCAGAGATATCAGAGAAACAGTTGGTGAGACGAACTTGAACAGAGGGGGAGAGGGAAGGAGTGGAGAGATAGAGTTGAGTGTCGTCAGTGTATAGGTGGTATTGGAAACCGTGGGAGGCAATGAGTTTGCCTAGGGATCCAGATTTTGATCCCAAGTTTTGAGGCCCCAGGGGAAGCCCCAATTTCTCTGCATTAGTCAGGGGCATCCCCAGCACCCAACTGGTCCCATGAGGCCTGGAATCAGGTCAGCTGGTCTGGCCATCCAAGCCTGCTCAACTTGAGCTGTTTTTTGTTTTTTAAAAATGTATTTATTTATTTAAAACTTATATCTCGCCGCTCCTGCCCAAAGGTTGGGCTCCCTGGTCAGACAAAGCTATGGCCCTTGTGGAGGCCTGTGACAACACTCTGTAAAGTGAGGGAACACATCACAAAAAGGTAGGTGAGGGCCTTTGCACTGCCTTTTACAGAGTTTTGTGACAACACCACCTTCTGAAGGGGGCAGAGCCACCCCTAGCTGGTGGGTAGTCAGGTCAGGCCAAGGAAAGGAGTCTGCCCATATTGAGCCAAGGCTTGCACCCTGCTTGGCCAAAATTTATTTTCTGTACAGAGTACAGACACACAGGTTGTTCTTAGACCGATGGACTGCCTGTTTCACCCCTGCCTAGCCTATCTGTCTGAAGGCAGCCAGCAAGATGGGCAAGGGGAACAGGCTTATGCCTGCTCCAGGGAAGCTCTGCAGGTGGTACTCCGGAACATCCTGGAGCGCCACAAGTGGAACAGTGCAGCCAACCTGGGGCACCGGCCGGAGGTGGAGCAACTGTCCATCTGATGTATGGACCCATACTTCCAGCCAGCTGTTGCCCCGGGCAATGCCATAGAGTTGTGGGTGATCACCCACAACTCTATGGTGTGTGTGGAGCAAGGGAGGACCGTGGGCCGGGGAACCCACCAGGTCCATCTGATCCTGACCCAGGAGGGGCTGGGAGCAGGTGGACTCGGGTGCACCACTGGAGCAGCTCCAGCCTCAGGGGGTGAGCAGCCCCGAGTCCATCGGAAAACACACACACTAAGAGTCAACCACTATCCTGCAGAAATTATTCCTAGGCTGGTGGTGGGGAACTGGCAGTCTTCAAGCAGCAGACATGGCCCCCTTCTCTCAGCCCAGGGTCAATCTGTGATCCCTTTCATCAAAACAAAGGAAAATAAAGATCACCACTCCACTTATATAATTATATGCCCAGAAAAGTGTGATATGAACTGGTGGTAACATCTTACATGTCTTCACATCTGACATGCATGTGCAATCAGGGAGAGCTCAGTGGCCTAGATTCTCTGCTCAGGTGGAGAAGGGTTTGCAGCAGAGACAAATATTAGATATTTGTCGATTTAAAAATGCACATTTGTTTCAGCTTTAATAAAAAATCCAGCTTTTCTAAGGGAAAATGGCACAAATTGCCAGCCTGGTTTCATAGTCTCATGAGGTTTTCCTAGTTGCAACAAGCACCTAGGTTTAGCGGTATGGAGAAGGAAAACAGTTGGTCTCCAAACGTTATCTGTTTCTAGTTCCCAGGCTCAACCTCTTCAGATATAATTATCCCGAGAGAAATAAGGTTAGCCCCCATTCAAATCTGGGTGTTTAATTTATCTGAAGAAGGTGGCGAGTGACTATAGCAACATGCTAGGGAGTTAGAACCTGAAGTCTGCAAGGCGATAACAACAGATCGACTTTGACCTCAAAGCAAATAGCTTTGCTTTGTAGACTTGCCAATGCTGGCCTCAGTAGATTGCTGGCTGGCACCTCACAGACCCACACAAGTTCATTAACTTGTTAATGCGCTGCCATATTTAGACTGCCCAGCTGCTTATTAGCTGAGAAGGCCTAATTAAAGCCACCTGTTCCAAGCATGGTCAAGGCTGATGGGATAATGCACAACAGTTTCCCTTGGGAAATGGTGCAAAGATTTAGGTACACCGAGCTTCTGGCTCTAAACCACAGAGGAGGATTCTTTAAGATTCACTTCCAGTTTATGATACAAGTGCACTCTCTCTCTCTCCTTATGACCTGCCACCAGAATTATATATTTCTTAAACAATGGGCATGTGATATGGTTCCATCTGTGGCATTATCAATGTCTTATGTGGTTCAGGGTTCCCCAGGGAGCCAACAGATCATCAGATGTTCCAAAATAGCAAGGAAACAAATAATAAATCAATTACTCATGGGTATTATTCTCTTGTCCCGGGTGTCAACCATGAGGAGGGTGTTCTGTGTGACTGCACCGCAGCTGTGGAACTCCCTCCCGTTGGAGATCTGCTTGACCACCGACCTCCCCTCTTTCCATAGACAGTGTAAGATCTGGCTGTTCTGCTGGACCTTTACCAAGGGAGATGGGTTGGGTTAGGGAGAGTTTGGATACGGGTTATTTTAATCTGGTGTTTTTAGGTTGTTTTTATTTTGTTATGTATTTTAAAAATGTGTTTTAAATGTTGTTAGCCACCCCAAGATACTTACAGCAGGAGGGGGGGCGGCATATAAATGTTAATACTAAATAATAAATAATTTAATAATAATAAATTGTTCAGATCAGAAGCCAAATGTCTTCATTGGAGCAGATGTCTGATTCGGTTCAGACCTGGTTAATCTGATTCTGTTCCAGTGCATTCAGTATGTTTGTTGTTGTTTGGTTTAGTTCCAGTTCATTGCTTGGTTCCAATTTATTTATTTTAATGATTTTTACCCCACACCCATCCTGCCTCAGGCAGCTTGGTTGGGGGGGTCAAACCAAACAAAATGAACAATGGATATAACCAAGGACAGCATTGAATGACCAAACTGAACCAAACCAACTACCAACCAACCAAACTGACCATTGAACTGAATTGATGCCTGAGCTGAATAATCCGATAGTGGAACAGGTCGCATATCCAACCAATCGGATTTGGATCAGAGTGCCTAAATCTGACGGATACTAGCATATTCATGTTGGACATTCCTTTCATCTTTGCTCCAGAGTCTGTGTTTCGCTACAGTCGCACATATCCAGATCCCGCAGGTAGACTCACTTTCTCACCTGTTGTCCTTTGGCTTGTCAATCCTTGTTCAAGGACAATTTAAATTCCTCCAGGTTGGCCAGTTCTGCTTTGCCCTTGCCAAAAGACGTTCAGCAATGCCCTTATGCATTTTTACATCTTCATCAAAAGCATCTAGTTCTGCCCACCACATTTCGTTGAGTGGCTTCTGGAGATGTTTCCAATGGCTTTATTGTGGCAAGGAAGCTTCTTTGTGATTTTAAGCAACTAGTAGCCACAGCATGCCCATAAAGAGGATGTCTAGAATCTTTGACCTGTCATGATCTTTTCATTCCAAGAACATAAGCGCTGCCGTATTGGATCAGAACAAGGTCCTCCTCATACAGCCCAGATAGCCATCACATTCCACAGATACCACAAATTTCCTGCTTACATAGGTCTGGCTACCAATATGGAGCCAGACACTAGGACCATTGGTGCAGAGCAGTGTTAATCCCAAGGGGCCTGATTTACAGACAACTCTTACTGTGGCACAGCACCAGAACATCTACCTGAAGCCCTGCAACCCCGGGTTTGGGACCCATGAGTTTTCAAAACACAGCTGGTCAACATCAGCGAAGGACAAAATTAAGTAGGGGGCTTCCCCTCTGACACCCAGGGATGACGAGAATTGGGGTACAATTTACCAGACCTCCAAGCTCAGGAGTGTCCCAAAACTACAAGAATTTTCCCTCTTAAGAAACATTAAAATATTATGAATAAACTAATCTTATCTATCTATCTATCTGCCCCTAGTAGTGCTTAAATGAGCTGGATTACTAGTGCTTAAATGAGCTGGACACCTCTTGAAGGTCAATGAGGATAAGATGTCTCCCTCTTCAGTTTCAGGCTATTACTCTTCTGAAACCCTCATATGAACCAAAACAAAAAAGATTTTAAATCTTCCATTTCCTGAGAGCCTAGTAAAAGCTCCACCATAGTCATTAACATACCTCCTAACAATCCTGCCTCATTAAAATCATCACTTCACTTTTGTGGGAAAACTTGCACAGTTCTGCCTAAGGCAGGCAATGCCTTGCTTTTGCAGGCAGCAGCCACCAGAGCACTGTGACACTATAGTGGCCATCGGAACCCCTGTTTGTGTGTATCGACAAATCACCTGAGTCCCCACAGGTGGCTGTTGCCACTGCCAGTAATTCTGCCCACCCCCCACCCTTTACCACTGGAACCAGCCCTCTATGTGGGTGCATGTATGAATGGGGGAGGGTGGAGGGTAATCAAGCGTATATGTGAAAGTGTGTGCATGCTCATGTACGTGTGTTAGGGGGTGAGGCTTACTGATTGAGGGGTGTGTGGCTTATGTCCCTCTTTAAAAGGGACCACTTTAAAAGGTGGGAGGTAGGCATTAACCAGGAGACTTTTGAAAGCTCGGCCTTGGTATTTTGCTCCCAATCTATGCCCTGGCCCCGAAAGATACATGAGCCAAGTGATACAAATGAGAGAGGATTGTTTTATTCTTCTGGCAACTGACTGAGAAGATGGGAAGGCCCAGACAGACCACACAGTTCTGTTAGTTAGGTATTTTTGAAGAAGAGAGACAACTTCACTTTTGTTTCTGCAATTCATAAATAGAACGTGTGTGTGGTCCTCAGAGGCACACACGAACCAGTTCTCAGTTTCAATCATCATTAATACCTGGTGGCAATATATCTGCACAGACAAAGGAAAACTTCCCACCTAGGATAGCACTTATGGCTTGGTTGTCCAACGGACACTGAGCCAACTTAAGGGAGGATGATGCTTTTAATGGTGCCTGCTATATTGGTGTACGTGGTTTACTTACAGATAAGAAAGTGAGCAATAAATCTTCCGCTGGGTCTTGCACTAGCAGGCAAAGGAAATGCAATGTTTTCAAAGGTCCTAGTTCTTCTGGATTGTTGCAGTTAATACTTATTAATTATTTATATAGTGCCAGCAAGATGCCTGGGACTGATTAGAGTCCACCATTAGAGACTGATCCCTACCTGGAGGGGCTTGCTGTCTAGGATAGACAAGGGAAAAAATATAAGGAGAGACTGGGATACATTCAAGAAGTTGCAGGTGCACATGGTTAACTTAATTACAAGGGGAAGAGGGGAACCTGTAGGGATGTGCGAACAGATTGCAGTTTGGGTTCGGTTCGGTCTGGTTCGGGCATTCGGTTCAGTCGTTCGGGTCAGTCGCCGAGTTTGGGTTCAGCCGTTTCGTTCGGTCGTGTTTGGTTCAGTTCGGGCGTTCGGAAAAAGGTATCGCGAGATCCCATGATCACGTCGGAAACCGGAAATTCGAATGCGTGTGGAGCTGTGTGGTGAGAGAGTGTGTTTTTGGCTGGCTGACTGTTCGGTTCATGTGTTTTGGCTGTTTGTGTTTGGTTTGGCTGTGTTGTTTTGGCTGGTTGGTGAGTGTTGGTGGGTGACAGTTGTTGGTCTGTGTGTTGGTCGGAGTGTCTGTTTAAAATTTAATAAAGAAAAAATGAAGACGACTGTTGTCTTAATTCAATGCCTGGAGTCCAACGTGGTGTTCCCGGAGTCGGTGGTGGTGGTGGTGGTGGTGGAGGAGGAGGAGGAGGAGGAAGAAGAGGAGGAGGAGGAGGAGGAGGAGGTCACTGCCACAGCCCCTGGACCTTCGGTGGTGGTGGTCGGCTCCTCTGATGAGGAGCAAGCGGTGGGCACAGGAGGTGCTGCCAGGTTTGTAAACTTTTTTTTAACTTTGAGGACAAGAAAGGCTCTATCAGTTAAAGCAAGCTCACTGACGTGCGGGTGGGTGCGTGGGTGGTGGGCATCAGTCAGGCACAAACAGTGGGCATCAGCAGGTAGCAGCGGATGTCTGCCACAGAGAGGGAGGCTACTGTAGTGTGGGAGTCAGGCACAAGCACCAGCCCCACCCAAACTTGTGCCTGCCTGCCATCCCCAGTAGTAAGGGTCCCCACTGTCTAGTTGCCATCCCTACCTAGCAGTAGCACCCCCAAATAAGGGTAGGAGTTGCACGTGCCAACCAGGGTCTTTCCAGTTGCCATCCCTAGCACCCCAGGGAGGGAAGGATTTGCATGTGCCAGCCAGGGTCTCTCCATTGCTATCCCTCCCTAGCAGCACCCCAAAGAGGGCAGGATTTGCACGTCCCAGAAAGGGTCTTCCTAGTTGCCATCCCTAGTGCCCTAAAGAGGGCAGGATTTGCACGTGCCAGCCAGGGTTGCTCCTTTTGCCATCCCTAGCACCCCAAGGAGGTCAGGATTTGTACGTGCCAGCCAGGGTCAACATCTCCCGTTGCCATCCCTAGCACCCCAAGGAGGGAGGACTAAAGGCATCATCATAAAAGCATGATATTATTTAGGTGTTGTTTATGTGTTCCTGTTTCAGAGTGGAATCGGAAGCCAACACTGGTGCCATGCTACATAGGACAATGAGGTGGAGGTCGCCAGTGCCACCCCCAGACAGTGGGCGGACAAGGTCTGATGTCTGGAGGTGGTTTGAGAAGCGTGAAAAATACACCATCTGCACAGTAAGACACAGGGGCTGGAACAACAGGGAATGGATTGCCCTATGACCTGTTGGAATGGAAGTCCCCTGCAGAGAGATATTGGCACCCACCCACTTGTGGAGACAGAATGCAGGCAGGACTTGACACAGACCATTGCTCTGACATAGTATGGCACTTCTTATGTTCCTATCTTTTTATGCTCTTTAGATCTGCAAGAAAAGATTCTGAAGGCAGAGAGAGGGGACCACATCGGGGCTAATAGCCCATATTGAAAGGCTCCATGGCCAAACGGTGAGGCGGCAGGAGGACTCTGGCGTACCCATGGAGTTGTAGTTTCAGTGCCAGAAGAAGGGAGGGAAGGCAACCCAAAAGTGATGCCATCAAAGCCCTTCCCCCTTCTCCAGCCCCAATGTGGAGTCCCCCAGGCCCCGGGAGTCTGCAGCAGCAAAGACCTTTTGGACCAAAGTGGAGAGGCCTGGCCGCCAGATGATGACGGGTGTACGCACCATGGAGAACTGCCTGGTTGAAAAGTTCCAGGCTCTCGTAGCGGAGAAAAATCAGGTGGAGGTGTACTCCCAGTACATCTCTGCCGAGATGGAGAGGCTGGAACTCTACCATCAGGTGGTCTCCAGGTGGCATTCAGATGTGGAAGGGGCCGTGGAGTTCGCCTTGGCCCATGGCTACGAAAAGGCAGAGCACAGGGTGGCCGCCGCTCAGTCCTTTGCTGTGCCCTGCCGCCTTGTGCCTTGCCCCCAAGTTCCAGGCGACAGGCCGAAAGACTAGTAGTACTCCTTAAGTTTCCTTTCAATGTTTGGTTTTGGTTTTATAATGTTGTTGTTGTTTTGTTGTTTAAATAGTTGTAATAAAAGTTGTTATATTTGTTGTTACGAGCTTCATTTGGCCTGTCCAATCTTTTATCCCTATGTGCTGAAGTTCTGGCTGGCAGGTGGCAGAATCTCATACAGCTTGTCGATCCCTAAGAGCAGCATCTGGCTGGCTCCACATGTAGCGTAGTTAAGGTATTAACCCAAAGATGTTCCAGGCAGCAGCAGGGTCTCAACTTGCAGACAGCCCCCCAGGAGGAGCAGGGCATGTGTCTGTGTGAGTGTGCCGGAGAGAAAGAGAGACAGGCTCCTTGGCAGTGGGCAGCAGGATGCGGGAGCTGGTGGTCAGAGGGGCTTTTATTTCCAGCAGCTTCAGCGGGCATCCATGGGTGGGTGTGGAGGAGTAAGCTGGGGGTGGGGGCAGGCTGGCATGCAGGCACCGGGCTTCTGGATGCAGTGGGATGGAACGCAGCCCTCAGTGACTGAAATGATGGTCCAATAATCTCGTTGATGGTTCCTGGGATGGGCAGGCATGACTGATTCAGGTACAATGGAATGACAGCCTATGCGAGTTTAATAATAATTATGTCCCTAGAATTAGTGCATAGTTGGGCACACTTTATTCAATCAAGTGATAGGTGGTAGCAGCAGATACAGTCTGGAACACACACAGGTAGGTAGGCAGGCAGGCAGGCAGGCACACATAATACGTTGTGTTATATTGATATGTTCCATCTCATTCTGCTAGGTTTGCTGCTGGATGTGGGCAATGAGCATTGATCGGGTGCATAAGCACAGATGGGAGTTCTTCCTGGTTCTGGCAGGTGGCAGCTTGAGCTGGATACACCTACCTCTAACCCTCCACCCCCAGCTCTCTTGTTCTAGCGCAGAGCCTCTCTCTCTCTCTGGCCATATAGTGCATGTGAAAGCATGGGTGGGATTGTGTCTTTCTCTCCTTCTTGCAGTAGGGAGACTTTCTCTCTCTCTCTCCATGAACAGCAAGTTGTTTAAAGAAAAGGTGGAATGACAGCACCCCCTGAGCGGAATGACAGGGCACAAGAATCCTGAGGGTGAGTCCTAGGCTGGGGCTAGAGTGGCAGCTTCTAGATATTGGACACAGTCCTCGCTACCAGTAACATATGCCTCACCTGGGGGCCACTGGCACTAGCATCACCAGACATTGGTTGCCAGGATACAGAACCCTTGGCACAGACTACACGTAGACCTGCTCTGGGGGCCATTGGCACTAGCATGACCAGACATTGGTTTCCAGGNAGGGTACAGAACCCTTGGCACAGACAGCATATAGGCCTGGCCTGGGGGCCATTGGCACTAGCAGCAGCAGACATTGGTTGCCAGGGTACAGAATCCTCGGCACAGACAGCATATAGGCCTGGGGGCCATTGGCAGCAGCAGACATTGGTTGCCAGGGCAGGCAGGCAGGTGGCGTGGCATGAGCGGCAGTCAGGCAGACTGAGGCAGGGTTCGAGCTCGAGGCTCCTGCTGCTGTTCTGCCCCCATACTGCTCCTGCTGCTAGGGGCAGCAGCAGTTGTTGCGGGACACTTGCCTGCTGAAGGAGGCGGGCGACTGGCAGCTGCAGTTGGGAACCTGCTGGCATCCACTTCCCCTGCCTTCCTGCTTAGCATCAGAGCACTGTGTCATGGCTTCAGGTGCCTCGTCATTGCAGGTGTCCAGTTGGCGAGTACCTGCCCACGCTTCACCAGCTTATTGCACAAAGTGCACTGCACCTCTCTGGGATCATCTGCCTGCACCAGTTTAAAATGTTCCAAGACAGAGGATTTCCACCCCCCTCATGCCTTCTGGCCCGTCCCGGGTGATGCACTGCTGCCAGCACTGCTGGGAGGGGGAGAACTTGGTGGCACTGGTGACACAGCTCTGGGATGAGGCTCAGCCATCACCTCAGCTACAGACATTGCCTCTGTGGCACTACTGTCAAGTTCTGTGGCACTACTGTCAAGTTCTTCCTCACTGTCCCTGATCACGGTGATGTCCCATGAAGGGGAGTACTGGGACCCTGAGGCTAGACTGCCCGTGCCCACCATGCTGTTGGCACTCTCTCTGTGCCCCCCTCTATAGCTGCTAGCACTGCTACTGCTGCTGCTACTCCTCTCCCTATTGCCATTGCTCGGGGATCAGGCCCTGCCTCTAGTAGCCGGGGTGGGATCCACCAGCTCTGGACTGCTAGGGATCACCTCGACAGTGGGGGACATTGGTGGCCCTGGAGGAGCATCAGAAGCAGCAGCACCTGCTCCAGCACCACCACCAGCAGAGACAAATGCAGCCTCAAATCCTGCAGGCCTTCCAGCGCCCTGCGTGGCAGTGGAGGAGGACACTGCCAGGAGGCGCTGCTGAGCCACTGAAGCCTGTTGCCCTAAAGCAGGCCTGCTGAGTTTGGGGTGTGGTGATGTGCTCGGGCTACTGCTGCTGCCTGCTGCCACTCCCCTGGCATGGCCCCTTCCGTCTCTGGCACGTGCCCCATTGCCTCCCCTATGGGCAGCAGACCGGCCTCTCCTTCCCTTCTCCATTTCTTCCAAAATAATGTTTTTATATTTTATTTTATTTTATTTATTTTTTATTTTTTAATCTAATATTATATCTATCTATCTACACCAAATCCAACTGCTATAACTATTCTAAATGCTATGAACTAAATAATTATTTAATGTATATATGCAGCCCTTGGGGGAGGTCGTGAAAGGGTTCCGGGTGCGATGTCACCAATACGCTGATGATACTCAGCTGTACCTCTCCTTTTCAACTGACCTAGACCCTG
The DNA here is from genome assembly GCA_003113815.1 of Sphenodon punctatus. Lineage (NCBI taxonomy): Eukaryota > Metazoa > Chordata > Lepidosauria > Sphenodontia > Sphenodontidae > Sphenodon > Sphenodon punctatus. Next base: position 435,812 of record QEPC01000824.1, on the reverse strand, counting down.
CTGTCTTGTTGCTATTCCAGTGTTTGGAGGCCATGGCGGAATGGATGTGGCAGAGCAGGCTGAAGCTCAACCCCGATAAGACGGAGGTGATGTTGGTGGGGAGAGCGAGGGAGGTAGTGGCCCCCCTGATTGGGGGGGGTTTGCCCTCCTATAGCTCAGCAGGTCCGGAGTCTGGGGGTGATATTGGATGCAGATCTCCGCCTGGAGCGGCAGGTGGAAGCAGTCGCGAAGACTGCCTTCTGCCAGTTGCATCTGGTGCGGAGGCTGCGTCCGTTCGTCCTCATCCATGCCTTCGTTACCTCGAGGCTGGACGACTGCAACGCGCTCTACGTGGGGCTTCCCTTGTTCCTGGTTCGGAGACTGCAGCTAGTGAAGAATGCGGCGGCCCGCCTCCTTTCGGGGACGGATCGTCGGGAGCACATAACACCTGTGCTCCG
>QEPC01000824.1:417676-431553 GCA_003113815.1 Sphenodon punctatus | reverse complement strand
TATATATATATATATATATATATATATATATATATATATATATATACACACACTAAATCTAACTACAGGGAGGGCTGTGGCCAATACCTAGAAGCTGCCACTCTAGCCCCAGGACCCACCATCATCGGTCTGGGGCCATCATTCCTTGCACAGAGGCGATGTCATTCCACCGCACCAAGAAACAGCCACTCCAGCCCCAGGACCCGCCATTAGGGTTCTGGGGCCATCATTCCTCGCACAGAGAGCCTTTTTCCGAATGCCCGAACTGAACCAAACACGACCGAACCGAATGGCCGAACCCAAACGCGGTGACCGACCCAAACATCCAAACCAAATGCGTGAACCGAACTGGACCGAACGGCGGAACTCGAACCACAATCTGTTTGCCCATCCCTAGAGAAAAGGACCCCCCACCCCTTGTAAAAATGAACCATACTCCATTGGTCTAAGTGGACTATGTTCTTATGTTTGACTTAACTCAAAATCACAAACAAGCCTCCTTTCAGTTACCCTGTAAGAGGGTGTGGTTCCCCAGGGTATGTCCCCTCAGGATTAGGCCCATATAGTCACATTCTTCGTGGGAACAGCTCTTTACAAAGTCTTTATTATCAATATACACAGTCTCTTGATCCATAGACAGTATCTCCACCATACAAAGTCTCTCAGTAGTTTAACTAATGTCAGGAAACAGCCCTCGGACAACCCCAGCCCTATCTGGCCCTAAACCAAGCCAGGTGAAGTCCTCTGGTGGCTACTCAGTCTTCAGGCTTCTTCGGGACCCAGGTCAGCGGGCCTCCAGCAGCTTACCAGGTGAGTTCTTCTCTCTTCCAGAGTCAAGCACAGACTGATCTCTCTCTACAGTTTGCCTCTTCTTATATCCCAGAGTGGGCGTGGCTAGTCCCTCACTCTCTCAGCCCTTAAAGGGCTTGTGTCTGTCTGCTCTCTATTTAACTGTCAATATGGGTTTTGATGGCTCTTCCAAGTCCTCACCCAGTCTACCCAGTCCTCAGGCTGGCCCACTCTATTCTTAAAGTGGTGACAGCCCTGCCAGGCTGTTCCCTGCTACATATACCTGTTCCCCTTCTCTACTTTTGTAGAACTCAGAGCTCTTTTTGACCAAGGCTGAAGGTGCTACAGTGTAGTGAGAATGAAACCTTTCAAAGCACAGAGATCCAGATAGATAGAGATTACCACAAATCCCCAAAAGCCTGCTCTTGCAAGAACTTCAGACTGCAGAGAAAAGTTTGGAAGACCAGGGCCTGAATCTGAGGCATTGTTTGAGGCTTGTCTGTCAATGATTCCCCCCCACCCAGAGTTATTCTTCAAATAATTTGGCTTCAACACAGTCTTTGCTTCTGGCTGGCTGGCTCATTTTAGTTCACAGCAGGATGGCTCAATGGAATGCTATAGCAAAGCCACATGGTCAACCATCTGGGATTTATGGATCACAAAGTGGTTGGTGATCTTCAGTCACTCACAGAGTGTGGGACTAGCTGAGCTAGATGTTGGATTTGGAATCAACACAGGCTAACTGTTTCCTTGCTGAGACCTGGTTGACCTTGGTGAACATGCACTAGGGATAGGCGCTTCATGATAAACAAGCCTTCCTCCTCTTGCTTGAGTCTGATCCATAGGTCCAGGGAAACTCATATTTTGGATTTGCAGCCAACAGTAGATTCCTCCTTAAAACCTACAAAGGGCCTCGCAAAAATCCACACTAGACATCTGCTCAACGTATGATACCCCCATGCTGATCTGGCTTTTCTTTCCATTAATCAGATAGAGGTTTTGTTTGACATCCTCTTTCAGAAGACTTTATTCTGTTTGCAATGAACCCTCCCTAATTAATTGCACAAGGGCTGTATGTTTCTGTGATCAAGAATGGGCAGCAGTACCATGAATGGTTGGTACCTGGGGCCAGCCTTACCACAAGGCAACCTGGAGCAACCACCCTGGGCCCCGCTCTTTCCAGGGACCCCACAATGGCCCATTTTCACCAGAGCAGGGGGGTGGGGGTCCCATTCCCTCCCAGCAGGGCCCCACACATGACCACCTTTAGGGCCCCATGGAGGGTGCTCCCAAGTGGATGGAGCCACCAGGGGTCCCACATTTTATCTTTGCCCTGAACCCTGCAAATTCTAAGGCTGACCTGTTGGTACCCAACTGTGGGCCTTTTTACATGGGCACCTGTGCAAACACCACAACAGGTGCAGTTCTTGTGGATGGAGAGTAAGGACTGGATCCTAATCCAATTGAAGTTTGGCAGCCACATCATGGCCCACAAGCTGGGGGGTGGGGGTGGCATACGCATGTAGAATACATATACACTCAGGGCTGCTTCCAGAAAGACTGAAGTCATTTCTGTTCAGGCTTTTCTTATATACAGCAGGAGTGGGCGTGGCTAGCCCTTCAGGCTCTCAGCCCTTAAAGGGCCAGTGTCCTTCCCCACATTCCCTTATGTCTGTGCTGGGTTTTCCCCTTCAACAGGGATGACCTTGCCAATCCCTTACCCAGCTGTTCCACTTCTGAGTCTGGTGCCCCAGGTGCTCTTAAAGGGGCAGCAGCCCCACAAGGCTGCTCCCTACCACAGACAGACACAATGAGCAATTAACCTGTGGAACTCATTACCAAGCGATGTTGCTAAGGCCAATGGTATCACTGTGTTCAAAGAACGATTAGAGAAGTTCTTGGCAGTCAGTCCCTCAATGGTGTGGCAAACGGCCCTCGTGTCTGGTGCAATTCCTTGGAGGATCAGGGCCGCCCTACTCTTTTGTCAGTTAGCTCCGGTTGTAGGTTTCACCAAGTTCAATGCCTCGACCAGTGCAGATATGTACAGTGTCCAGCATAGCATATACTCCATTCAGAAGGTACACATGGCTTCCTGACCCCTCCTTTGGATCCCAGCTTGTACCTAGGCCCCCCTGTGGCCTTGGACTAGGCAGCTTGCAGCCTCCCTTCCTCACTCATTACCTAGCTCTCTTAAGAACATAAGAAATGCCATACTGAGTCAGACCATTGGTCCATCAAGCCCAATATCCTGTCTCTGACAGTGGCTGATTTTGGTTGCCAAAATCAGAAGTACCAGCAGTCAGAATGGGCAATCCATTCCCTGCTGATCACTCCCTGCTCCTGACAGTAAGAAACTCCCATCTCATAATCTACTTGGCTAATAGCCATTAATGGACCTATTCTCCAAGAATTTATCCAGTCCTTTTTTAAACCTAGCTATACTACTGGCCCTGACAACCTCCTCTAGCAACAAGTTCCATAATTAAACTATGTGTTGCGAGAAAAAATACTTAATTTTATTCATTTTAAATCTGCCACCAGGTAGTTTCATGGAGTGTCCCGTAGTTCTAGTGCTATTTGAGAGGATAAATAAACATTCCCTATCTACTTGTTCCACTCCACTCAAGATTTTATAAATTTCTATCATATCTCCTCTCTGTCTTCTCTTCTGCAAGCTGAAGAGTCCTAACCTATCAAGCCTTTCTTCGTACGGAAGCCGTTCCAAACCCCTTGATCATTTTTGTTGCCTTTCTTTGCACCTTTTCAAGTTCTACTATATCCTTTTCGAGATGGGGTGATCAGAATTGCAAACAGTACTCAAGGTGCGGTTACACCATCGATTTATATAGTGGCATTATGATATTTTCAGTTTTATTCTCAATCCTTTTCCAAATAATTTCTAACATTTTGCTTGCTTTTTTGACTACCGCCGCTCATCGAGCTGACAATTTCAATGTATGGTCCACAATGACTCCAAGGTCCTTTTCCTGAGTGGTTACTCCTAATTTAGAACCCAGCATTGTGTACACATAGTATGGATTATTATTCCCTATGTGCATCACTTTACACTTATCCACATTAAATTTCATCTGCCATTTAGATTCCCAATCACCTAGTCTCACAAGATCCTTTTGCAATTCTTTACAGTCCACTCGTGTTTTAACTACCTTGAATAACTTTATGACATCTGCAGATTTGATCACCTCACTTTTTACTCCTTTTTCCAGATCATTGATGAAGATTTTAAATAACACCAGCCCTGCGGAATTCCACTATTTACTTCTCTCCATTGTGAAAACTGATCGTTTACTCCTACCCTTTGTTTCCTAGCCTTTAACCCCTGAAGAGGTGCAAAACTGGTTTGGTTGGTTCGCCCCTGGACACTTATGGAACCAGAAAGGTTCCAGAATGCTCTCAGGGAGATACCCTCCAATCCTGATGACCATTCACTCGATGACCTTGTAGCCCTTTGGAACTTCTTGCTGACTGAGGCCGTTGATCAAATGGCGCCTTGACGTCTGCTCCCTGAACGCAGACAACACAGGTCCCCCTGGCTTACAGAGGACCTGCGGCGGATGAAGCAGGAAGGGTGACGGTTGGAGCGACGATGATGCCATACTAAGGGGTGGGGTTTCAGTGACCCACAGGCTGTTCTTAAAGTGCCAGGACGTATGTGTCACAAATGACTATTAGGCAAATTGGTCAAGAAAATGCAATCTCTGACTGCAGAAATCTGAGAGTGTGTGACAGAATCAGTCAATTACTCTGGTTCTTGTGCATTTCCTCTGAAGTGTCTAATTCTGGCCACTTTCAGAGACAGGATACAGGGCTAAATGGATCACCCAATAAGACACAGTGATGGTGTTATGGATAGTTGAGGAGGCAGCAGGAGAAGACATTTGTAGAAATAATCTAATAAACAGAGGAGACAGATTAACTGGGTCAGGAAGACAGAAAGATTTTTTTTACAAATCTTCCTTTATGCAAGAGTAACACTCAGACTAACCTAAATTGTGCATCTGTATAAAATCAATAGCCAAACGTTCCTATTTCCTTGAGAACCTATTTTAGCAAGTGTGTTATTCCACTTCATTTGTACAGTGTGCCTTCTTGTTCTACTGAGTACTGCTCTAACTTCACTTCTCCATATTTAATACAAAGCAGACCAGCTAGTCCTCTGGTCCTTTGGGGTGGACATCCCTCCCTCCTCCCCTCTCCTCCTCCCCATCTCAAATATAAAAAACATGACCCATAATCTTCCCTTCAGTCATGAGAAATACAATATAATTTTAAGTAAATATTAGCATTCCGCTTATGTAAATACAAGCTGCAGTTGAGGGCTGTAGCGCTGAGCCTTTCAAAAAGCCCTGACTGAAAATATTACCTTTGGAAAGGACAGGAAAGTTCAGGAGCAAAAAAAACATTTTGCAATTCAATTAAGGAAGAATTCTCCTCTGGGACAAGCAGCAGATCCACACCACAGATCACAGAGAAAGGAGAAAGTTGCTCTGACTTAAACTTGCTTGTTTTTCTTCTCTGGGCTTTGGAATATGTGCCTTCCATTTACTCATTTCTGTCTTGTTTGCTTTTGGTGGCTACTGGGCATGCTTGCATAACCAACAGTGGTGACATATCCACAGACATGGTGGTCATCGGCTGGGATGGAAGCCATGGTTTAGATCTGACGTCTATTACAGTTCGGATATTTTGTACAATAGTAATAACTTTACTTATATAGCATTCCCATCCCCCACACCAAATGGTGCTTCAGGCACTTCACAAAACAAATACAATAAAATAACCTAAAATCCACTTGAACACAGTTTTAAAGGGAGAGAAAAAGACATTATGGGGAACAAGCAGTGGCTCCTCTAAAGGCACCTGGAGAATAAAAAAAAATCTTCAGGTGATTTTTGAAGGTGTGGAAGGAGGAACTGTCATGAACATCTGGAGGGAATGATTCATACACTGAGGTCCGTCACAGCAACGTCCCAATCAACCACTGATTAAAGGCATGATGGCAGGATCCCCAAACAGCAGGTGGTATCTGTACTGAGATAAGCATCTGGGCAAGGTTCCATTAGTGGCGATATGACTAGGCAGTCCAGTATTTGTGGATATTATTAGCAAATTTGGATAGTTATTTGGCTATCCAATAAATATCTGCATCCAAACCAGATATCTGCTTGTTCAGTTTGTTGGTTCATTCAGTTTATGATGCATGTCCAATAAAACTAAATAGTGCAACCCAAACAAAATATGATATCCAGGATTCAGAAGAGCAAACATTCAGTCCATCAGATTCAGTCCAAAATGGCCAAATTCAAGCGATAGCACATTTGCACCAAATATTCATTTCATATCTATTTTTTTTTAATCATTTGTTTAAATATTGACTTGCTACTGTGCATTTGGGTTAGAGAAGGCAAAAGAAAAGAAATTAGAGAATTTCCCCTGGTACTTAGAACAGAAGATAGTACGATCTGTAGATGTGGAGTTTTGACTGTAGGATGTTAGTTGCTAGAAGATGGTTCGCATGAAATGAATTAGGCTGCTTTTATACGAGGCGCTGAAAAGCACCTCCTGAGTCCTGCGTTTAGAGAAAAGCGACGCGGGGAGTGTTTACATGCTCCCTGCACTGCTGGAAGTGACATGCTCCCTGTTGTCGGCAGGGACAACAGGGAGCACGTCACTTCCGGCAGCGTGGGGAGCATGTAAACACTCCCCTCATCACTTTTCTTTCAATGCGGGACTCAGGAGGCGCTTTTCAGCGCCTCGTATAAAAGCGGCCTCAGTGTCATCATTCTGTTTCCCATTGGATGGATGAGCATCGATGGTGAAAATCTCCCCCCTTTGGGTATATTTGTGGGGAGTCTCAACTGAGGCCCACAATCCAATGAGGTCCAACCAGTAAGGGCTTTTACTGTTACTGATACTGTCAGCTTTAGGGTACAGGCTTCAACTTCTTATTCAAACAAGCTTAGTCCCTCAGTTGGGGCGGTGGCTTTTCATATATTTCCTCTGCCCAATGGCTTCTGCCCTTTATGGGATTCTAGGCGTGCAATAGTTCATCATCTTGAGTATATTCTGGGTTCCTTCCCAGTAGGGGCAGTGGGATCGTTTAGGATTTTACCATCACACGGGCAGATACAGAGGCTGGTGGTTTACTTTCGCAAGCCATACTATGCTTCAAAGGTTTTGAACCAGGCCTATTTACTGTCTACCTGGGGGGTGCATGTGGGTGAGGTTTTTATAGAAACCCCCATGCACTCTCCAACAAGGGGGTGTTTAAATTGCCCTGGAGGGTTTACCGCATCCAAGATGAATCCCTCGCAACATTCTGATCTTGAGGGGGGTGGAAATGGAGCTGTGGCAGTGGGTAAGGTACCAGCTGATGCTAGACTGCTCAACTCCGATTTAGTGAGGTCACAGGCCAACGTGCAGGGGCCTGAGGCTAAGCCGCTGGTCCTTGGGGCATCTATAGGAGATGCTGGTCCCAGCCCTGCGCTGGTGATTCTATCAACCCCAGAGGCTCCTGGGGGGGAATGTTGCATTAAATCAGGAAAGCTTGGACCAACCTTCCCTTTCTTATCCTGAGGCGTGCAGTATTCAGCTGCGGCCTCAAACCCCAGGAGGCTCCTATTCTACTCGCATCTCATGTGTCCCATGTAGCGACAAATGGCCAGGAGGAGGGCAAATGACATTCTATAGATTCTGACCCTCCTCAGGGTCACAGTGATCCTTGGAGATCTGGTCTGAATATTTGTGCCTGAAACTGGGCAGGGTGGAATAGGCATTTGCTATCAACTGAATTTTTGCCTTTTCTCTCCCAGTATCATGTAATTTGTTTGCAGGAAACTTGGGAGACTACCCCCCTGGAAGTCCCAAACTATAGGGTCTTTTCTCTTCAAGCGGTGGCCTCCACTCGTGGGGGCCACCCAAGCAGAGGTTTGGCCTGTTTGGTGGCATCAGATTGGTCAGACAATACGGATTGTGTCTTCTCGCTTCCACCTACAGCCTTGGCAGTGAGTTTGAGGCTGGATCAGGATTTATTCATTTTTGTCAACGGCTATATTCCGCCCTGTAACTCGGGCTCATACAACAAGAAGGCATGGGGTGATCTACAGAGGGCCTTGGAAGATCTCTTGGTTCGCTTTCCTAAAGCAAACTTAATATTAGTGGGTGATTACAATGCTAGGATAGGGGCAAACAATGGTATCCTGGATGAGCATGGGATAGCATTGTTTTTCCCAGATTACCCCTGCTTGAATGAGCACTCCTTTGAGGATCGGAGAGTCAATGCCTCTGGAATCCGATATGCTGCCATGATCCAGGAGCTTTCTTTAGACTTTAGTGCTCCTTAATGGGTCTGGGTTCTCTGATAGGGAAGAGGAGTTTACCCATTTAGGGCCCTGAGGAGCCAATGTAATTGATTTTATCGCAGTGTCCCTTAATGTCTTGTTTAAGATCAAAGACTTTAAGGTGGACTTTAATATCCTGAGCGACCATCAACCATTAACGCTCACTTTGAACTATCCTCTGGTATCATATCTAACTCAAGATAAGAAGTGTATCTTTATGCATTTGGATGTGCTTGGCTCTATTAAATGGGACTCTTCGTGGGCTACTATATTAAAGGACCTAGTCCAGGACCAAGAGTGGCTAGATCTCCATGACCAGGTGGTGAAGGGTAGGGGGCCTACTGAAGTAGTAGGCTCCTACAATAAGCTGTAAGGTTTGTGCAGTCTCTCAAGTAATATGTGTGCCAACTAGGCAGATTCTATCTAGGGGGCGATTTATTAACCAGCCCTTGTTTGACTCAGAATGTAGCATGCTCCAGCGCTCCTTGGTTAGTACTTATAGGGCTTATGGAAAGAGTCGGTCAAGAGATCTCCTGCAGTCCTTTCATGACTTAAAAAAGACTTATTCGAAGTTGATCAGGGCTAAGAAAGTATTGTATTGGAGGGATAGTTGGAGCAAAATGTTAGCTGCAGTAAATAACAATGACTCTAGGCTCTTCTGGAAATATATAAATACTGCTATCCAAAAGGTGCCTTTTGCACCTCTATATCCAATTTCGTCTGACACCTGGGAACAATCCTTTCATAAAATCTTTCACAAACCAGTTCACTTGGAGTATGCCCTTGATTTAGATCTTTCTGACTCCCCAGAGTGGTCTGCGCTCACAGAGGAGGAATTGCTTCACCTGGGAACCTTTAAAACCAACAAGGCTTCTGACCCGGATCAACTCCAGATTGAGTGTATCCGGACCAAGTTGAAGTGGTGGGTCCCAATGCTCACTGCATTGTTCACGGCTATCATAAACAGTGGATTGCTTCCAGATGCTTGGGGTACGGCTGCGGTAATTCCGGTTTATAAAAAGGGGTCCCGTTCTAATCCGGCCAGTTATCAGCCCATAAGCTTACTCAGTGTGGTGAATAAATTATTTGCCAAAGTGCTTCTTTTAAGGTTAACTTCATGGATAGAAGACAATGAAATTCTTTCCCCTGAGCAAGCAGGATTCCAGCGCAATCCTACGGTTGAACATTGCTTAATGTTGTACCACTTTATCGGGAAATATAGGGCCAGAAACCAGCGCTTTTTTGTAGCATTTCTAGATCTCTGAGGAGCATTTGATTCAGTTAACCGACAGCTACTTTGGGGTAAGCTCCTGGCTTCTACACTCGATTGTAGACTATTGCTTCTTATTTATAAACTACACTACAACGCTTCTCTCAGAATTAGAGTAGATAGAGTAGGACATGTATCTAACAAGGTCCCTACCAATGTGGGGGTCAGGCAGGGTTGTGTCCTGTCCCCCACCTTGTTTAATCTATTTATTAATGACTTAATTCCTAAAATGGCCAATTCAATGTTTCATCCCCCAAAGTTGGCAACTAAGGCAATTGGCTGCTTATTGTATGCAGATGACTTGGCCTTGGTCTCTCAGACCAGGGGTGGCCTGATGAGGCAACTAAAGGAATTATCTAATTACTGCGAGTCTAACAACTTGGAGATAAATTATGGAAAATCTAAAGTGGTAGTGTTTTCCAATTCAAGAAAGGTATATGGCTGGGACATCCGGGGGAATAAAATCCAGCAGGTTTTTCTTTTTAAATACTTGGGCCTTTATTTCCAGGCATCTGGCAAATGGAGTATCCATGTACGTAGGGCCATCAATGCTTCTAGGCCTGTTACCAGGCTGATAGCGGGGTATTTTTATAATTCAGGAAGGATGGCAGTGGAACCAGCATTACAAGTTTGTAACAGCAAAATAAGATCTAAACTTTTATATGGGGCTGAACTGTGGTTCCCCCTGGTCAAGACCAACTTGGGAGCGCTCCAATTTTTCTTCTTTCAGAAGTTATTAAGGATTCCCGCTAGTACCCCGGCGGCGGCAGTCCGCTTAGAGCTGGGGCAAATGAGCTGGGACTGGGTGGGTTGGGAGGCAGCTTTTAAGCTGTGGTCTAAGATTCATAGTGGCAATCGGAAGGGCTTACTTGCTTGCTATTTGGAAGATGACTACAAGGATCCCTTGGAAATTGCCCTGACCTCAGCCTTGACTTTGCTTGGTTTTTCTCAGGAGTACTTGTGTGCACATAGGTCGGGAGGTTTATGAAATTTAATCATAACCAGATGCAGGGATACAGCCAGACAGGGAGACGTGGCTGTGGTCATGCAGACCTGGCATTTGCAGGTAGGGCTGATGTGGCAGCAGCTGTTACCGCGCTGCGATTCCATTCCACCATTTTGGAATTGCCTGTGCCACACCGCAGCTTTTCTGCTGACATTCTGCTAATTCCGCCAGCATTCTGCAAATTCTGAAACTATCGAAAAAATTGCGGAATTTTCAGAAACACAGAAAACCGCTGTTCCGCTATTTTGTGGTGCTGGCGGAAGTAGCGGAAATGTCATGTTTCTGCTATTTTGTGAAGCCTGTGGAAGTAGCGGAATGAAATTAGCGGAACTGCGGAAGTAGCGGAATGAAGCTAGCGGAATGACCATACCATACCGCTAATTGCGGAAACACTGTTTCCGGTGGAAATAACTACCGTTGTGACATTCCGCTACAGCCCTATTTGCAGGATTATATCAGCTATCTCCCCAATCCAGGAGAGCTCGCGGGATATCTAAAATCGAACTGCACTGCACATGGGAAACATCTAATGCTGTGTGCCCGCTTGAATGCCTTACCATCAAAAGTTTTGCAGGGATGTCTCCAGGGAACAAAATTTGAAGATAGACTCTGCCCCTTTGTTCTCCTAGAAGTAGAGACAGTTCGTCATATAATCTTTGGTTGCAAAATGTATGAGGAAACTGGGATTCAGTATCTGACCAATTTCTTGGAAAAATATCCAGGAACGACTGAGTGAAACTTGCTCTATCTTGTGCTAAATGTATCTGAATTTGCACAAGATAGTGCAAATTTTCTTACGCAGGCTTTTGTTCTAAAAGACAGGTTTTTGTGTTCAAGGGCCCTAGGCTTCGATGAAAATGGAGCCGCCTTAGAGCAAGTTAAAATGAGTTTATTTGGGTCGCAGTGATCTTTTGATGCAACAATTAGTAGTAAATTTTATTTAAATTTAACTCAATAGGTAAATGAGTCCTGCAGAAGAACAATGTATAAGAGCTCTACTAATCTGGTGTGAACCAGTGTAAAGCTACTTGTTATTTGTAACTGTCCTTGATTTTGTTTTTTGATTTTTAATTGATCTTAGTACCCTGTTGAAGGGTAGTTGGGTGATGGAATATTTGTATTTTTTTTATTTTAATGTTAAGTGTAATTGTTTGGTCTGTGTTTTTATGTTTATGTCTGAGTCTTTTATATATGAATACTATGGCCTTTGGCTACATAAACAAATAAATACATAAATAAATAAATAAATAAATAAATAAATGCCTTTTCATGCCTTGGGTAATCATTGGTGCAAACATTGTTCTTTGTGAACAATCTGTAAAAATTGTAACCCCAGACACAATTTAAGGTGCTGGTAGTGACCTATAAAGCCCCAAACAGCTTGGGCCCTACATATCTGAAAGACCATCTCAACCCCTATGCTCCTTCTTGAGCCTTAAAGTCAGCCAGGAATGACCTGTTGCTATTTCTATCATTGCGCCCAAGACCTGTGAAAGGCATTCTTAGCAGCTGCTCCGTAATTCTGTAACTCCCTTCCTTTGGAAACTCACCAAAGCCCAAGTGTCTTCCAGAGACAATGCAAGGTTTTCCTATTTGTCCAGAGGTTCAGTGGGTGGGGATGGGGGGGGGGGGGAGGGGAGGATGACTTCTGCAGAAGAGCAGTTTATTTTTATATTGGATTTTATTGTTTTTGTATCATATCTATTTCATGTATTGCTTATGTGCTGCAACCCAACCTGAGCCCTTGGGATAGGGTGGGATTTAAATGCAATAAATAAATATTTTTTTCACAATTCTAAGTTTTAACGAACACTGGAATCAGGATTCATCATGCCCTTTGAGAATGCCAAATTCAAGGTCCCTTCAACTTTGCCTCCTATAACTTCAAGCACATTTTGATTGGCTAACATCAAACTGAAATAAAATCTTGTTGTGATTTGATGTAAGCCAGGGGTGCAGAATCTCAGGCGCAGGGGCCAAACACAGCTGTTGGCAAGTTTTTATGTTGTCCTTTTTCAATTCCTGGATCTGGCCCTTCAATTCAGTTTGTATCCTCCCCCCCACCCCCCGAAGTCCTAAACAGCTAAGCTCAGGGCAAGGGAGCAGAAGAGGGCGTGCTCACAATGTACGTGTAGGGGACAGTTCGATGATCTGGATTCTCCTCTTCGTGAACAGACCTCTGAAGCATAGGGTCGGGTTGAAAAAGCCATTCCAATTTTGTGAAAAATTTCTGCAAAATCAGAATGGCTTGTAAAAATTCCAGTCGGAATTCCAACCGAAATAATTTTTCAGTTGGCATTTTGACCAGGCCATTTTGTGCATGCACAAAAGGCATTTTTTTATTCTGTCCAATTGGAACTTGAACCAAACTGTCATTCAGTCCAAGTTCTAATTGGACCAAGTGAACTGCCTGGTTCTGACATAATTGGAATTGGGTGGAAATTTCAGTTTCACCCCTGCCTAAGCACCTCTACCCCCAACTTTTAAGTGGCCCTTGGAACTTGTATTAATTTTCAAAGTGGCCCTGAAGAGGAAAAAAGTTTCCCACTTCTGCATAAGCTAATCAAAGCCAAGAACAGTAGAAGCAATGTTACAAATTACAGGATACCAAAATTGCACACAAACCTTGCAAAACGTGCACGGAAATTAGAACTTGAAATTCTGAACTGCTGAAGTCTGTCCAGTTGAAATTGTGACAAACATCTGCAACTGGTCTGATGTCTACCCTAGGCAATGATTAAATATCTGTAAGAAGCATGGAGTCTATTTAAAAACAACATCTTAGAAGCCCAGATTAAATGTATTCCACAAATAAAAAAAGGTATCAAGAGGACCAAATGTCTTCCTGCATGGCTAAACGGTGAGGTGAAAAAGGCTGTTAGAGCCAAATGTTGTTGTTTAAAAAATGGAAAGCTAGCCCTAATGAAGAAAATAGGGGTGTGCATGTTTTTTCGTTATTACAATAGTGATAAAGAACATTGTAGTTTTCATTATTGTTATTGCAATAACGAAAATGACAAATAATAATAACAAAAATAGAAACAAAAACATTTTGTTCTTGAAATAAAGGGAAAAAACTGAAACACGTATTTCCAGCTATAACTTTTTTGTTCCTTATTCAATTCTGATGAAACTTGGGTTGATTGTACCCCTAATAGAGGGCACCATGTGCACCAATGTTTAAAACAGTTAGATAAAGGGAACCGATTGTAGAAGCAATTGAATTTTGTGATTTTAAGAAAAGCTCCATATACATCCATGTCTACAATGTCTTTATCCTCCATCCAATTTGCATGAAACCTATGTTTATTATGTCACTACAAGAGCTGAACACACCTGCCAATTTTCAGAAAGATTAGATAAAGGGTGATTTCAGACGTTACGAGATCACGCTCAACCACACTGAACCACGCTCAACCCCCCCGTGGGGCCAAAGGGCCCTGAACGTCTG
>QEPC01000824.1:396047-412893 GCA_003113815.1 Sphenodon punctatus | reverse complement strand
CAAATATGGTTCTGAGATTATTATGGCTGCTATTTCACTAACTCTTCTTAATGAAGTTATTGCTAACAGGAATACTGTCTTTAAACCCGCACCCCATAACCAGTTCATTTGCGCCCCCATATAATCAATTCACGCTGCCCCGTGGGCACAAATTAAATGGTTATGGGTGGGGGCAGCGTGAATTGATTATATGGGGGCGGGTGTGCAAATGAACTGGTTATGGGGTGGGGGCAGCATGAATTGATTATGGGGCACAACTGAACTGGTTATATGTCTCTTTTCATGGCATAATGTGCTTAATAAGCTAGCTGCATTTTGGGTGTCTTGTGCGTGTGATAGCAGCACCTCTGGGCCAGTCGCACTGCATGCGTGCACAAGGCACCGGCGGCACCGGCAGCAAGAAGCAACAGGCCCTGGAGGCCAGACTGGCTGAGTTCACTCCCTCATCCAGCAAGGCAATGGACGCAGTCAGTCTCTCTGTGCCTGCCTCACTGCCCGCTTGGCTGCCCCTGCAGTGGAACCACTCCTGGGGAGTGGTGGTAGACGCTTGGCTGGGGAGGGGGGGGAAGCATTGGGAGGCCATGCTTCTCCATGGTTGCTTGGAGGGGTGGAGAATGGGAATCCTTCCTGTCCAGAGGGAGTAAGTTTTATGTAAATTTATACATTTGCATAATTAGGTGGGGGCCTAATAATGCAGATTAGGCCCCACACCAAGACTTAGCACATGGCCTAGCAAACCCTGGGGCCGGCCCTGGGGGTATAAACATGCCAAGTTTCATCTACATTAAATATGTAGCAAAGACGTTACACCTAAGAATGTATATGAAGATTTTTGCAAAATAAAATAATTCAACTGCTTCTAAAATTGGATTCCTTTATTCAATATTTTTGGAATTTGGTGCATGTAATGTCTTCTATTGGAGGTATAATCGCTCCAGGCTTCAGCCAAATATAGTGAAAAACAAAGATACAGTCACAAATGTGTTTTCCATTGAAACCAATGGAAAACAAAAACGAATGCAAAAATGAAAATGACAATTTGATATTTATGAAAATGAAAATGACATATTTAAATAACGAAAATGAAAAATGAAAACAAAAATGACATGGGCCCTTGGTGCACACCTCTAGAAGAAAATAGGAAAGTGCATAAGCGTTGTCAAATTAGATGTAAAATGTTAAGGCAGGCCAAGAAGGAATTTGAAGAGCGACGTGCTAAAGATGTAAAATCTAATAATAAAAACATTTCAAGTACGTCAAAAGCAAGAAGCCTGCTATAGAGTCAGTTGGGCCATTAGATGACCAGCAGGGCCGGTGCTACCATTAGGCAGCTCAGGTGGCCGCCTACGGTGCCAACTTGAAGGGGGAAACTCTCCTACTTGCTATCAAGCTGCCCTGCTGCCACCACAGGTGATAAGCTCTGCTTATACCTACACTGGAGCTTATTTTTTGTAGGTGATGAATCGGAAGAACTGTCACAAATCAATGTGACTATGGAAGAGGTTCTAGAGCAAAGTAATATGGAAGAGGTTCTAGAGCAAATTAGTAACAAATCACCAGGACCAGATGGTATTTACCCCAGAGTTCTGAAGGAACTCAAGTATGAAATTGCAGACTTACTACTGTTCATTTGTAATCTATCGCCAAAATCTGCCACTGTACCTGAGGATTGGAGGGTAGTGAATGTAATGCCAATATTTGAAAAGGGCTCCAGAGGCAATCCTGGAAACTACATACCAGTGAGCCTGACATCAGTGCCAGGCAAACTGGTGGGAAAAGTTTTGAACAACAGAATTACTGGACTTATTAACCATGGCATAATGGGGAAGAGTCAACATCGATTTAGCAAAAGGAAGTTGTGCCTTATGAATCTACTGGAGTTTTTAAGGGTGTATTATAAGCATGCGGATAAGGGTAAGTCGGTCGATATAGTGTATCTGGATTTTTAGAGGGCGTTTGATATAAGGTCCTGCACAAGAGACTCTTGAGGAAATTAAATAGTCATGAGATAGGAGACAGTGTCCTATCGTGGATCGATAACTGGTTAAAGGATAGGAAGCAAAGAGTAGGACTAAATGACTAGTTTTCACAATAGGGAGAAATAAATAGTGGAGTGCTGCAGGGATCTGTACTGGGACCAGTGTTATTTGATATATTTATTAATGATCTGGGAAAGGGAGTAAAAAGTGAGGTGATCAAATCTGTAGATGGCAAGTTATTCAAGGTAGTTAAAACCTGAGTGGACTGTGAGACTGGGTTACTGGGCATTGTTGACAAATGTAAAGTGATCTACATTCCATTTTAACATTTCTTACACATGTTGCAGGACTGCATGGGGCCCCAATATACAGCCCTGAAACATGCATAAGACATTTTAAAGCAGTTTTAATGTGGTGTTAAAGTGGTGTTAGCGTTATGTCTGTTTTCACCCACAGACAAATAATCTGAACTATATGTACACAATGTTGGGTTTTAAATTAGGGGTTACCACACAGGAAAAGGATCTTGGAATCATTATTGTGAACAATACATCGAAATCCTTAGCTCAATTTGTGGTGGCAGCCCAAAAAGCAAACACAGTTAGGAATTATTCAGAAATGGATAGAGAATAAAACTGAAGTGAAAATATAATAATGCCTCTATATAAATCTATGGTGCGACTGCACCTTGAATATTGTGTGCAGTTCTTGTCACCCCATCTCAAAAAAGATATAGTAGAACTAGAAAAGGTACAGAGAAGGGAAACAAAAATGATCAAGGGTATGGAATAGGTCTTGCACAAAGAGAGGCTTGATAGGTTAGGGCTCTTCAGCCTGGAGAAGAAATGACTGAGTGTGGATATGATAGACGTTAATAAAATCATGAGTGGTACTCCATTGAGTACATATGGAATGGTTATTTACCCTCTCAAATAATACTAGAATTAGGGGACACTCTATGAAACTAACTGGTAGGGATGGGACTCGGGGGAGGGGATTTCAGTTTCAGTTTTTTCAGTTTCGGTTCTTCATGATTATTGGATCTAACTTTGGTTTTGTTTTTTTGCATTAATTTTTCCCATTTTTTTATCATTGTCTTCTCCCATTGAAATCAATGAGAACAAACTGGAAAAAAACAGTGTAAAAAAAACCAAAACGCCAGAACCAAAATTAAATCAGAAGTTTGGTTTTTCAGTTCGTGCCATTTCGGTTCTATCCGAAACTGAAATTTCTATCCCTAACTGGTGGCAGATTTAAAACAAATAAAAGGAAGTTTTGTTTCTTTTACTCAATCCACAATTAACTTGTGGAATTTGTTGTCAGATGATGTGATCAAGGGTCAGTAGTATAGCTGGGTTTTAAAAAGGATTGGATAAGTTCTTGGAAAGTAGGTCCATTAGCAGTTATTAGGTAGGTTTAGGGGACGTAACTTCTTATTGTTGGGAGCTGGGAGTGGACAACAGGGAATGTTTTGCCCATTGAACTGACTGGGTATTTCTTCAAGTGACCAAGATTGGCCACGGTTGGAGACAGGATGCAGGGCTTAATGGACCATTGGTCTGACCCAGTATGGAACTATTTATGCTCTTAGGTTCCAGTGGTCGAAAGTCAGTAGTTCCTAAACATTTGACCTCAATGGCCCTTTTTACATGAGCGGCACCCACGCACGAACCCCCAGGGTGTTCATGCGTGGGTGTCGCCTGTATATTTCTCACAGGAGTGGGTGTGCATGCTCCCACGCACATGTATCCCCATGCACGGAGGCACCGGAAAAAACAGAGGTGCCTCCATGCATGGGAGGTGAGGGTGCGCCCGTCTACACTCTCCGCCCATGCAGCGCACATGGACTGCAGTGTACACAGACACACACACGTGAGCCGCAGCCCATGTAAAAAGGTCCCATGACTCTTCAGAGACTAAAATAATAATCTTGGAACCACAGGCAACAACCAAGAGATGCAGGGTATGTCAAACAGCAATTAATATCATGACACCAACTACAGCTTGGGCTCCTGGTCCTGTCAAACAGTTTGGTGAACTCCATTGTAGGGGAAGCTAGCCTTGCTGTGATCTGTGCTGTCTTCCTTACTTTTCCATGGCCTTATATTCAGGACTTTTTACAACCAGCAAAAAAATCTTTTATATCAGTTCACTGAATTAATATAATGTTCCTATTATCCACCAGTTCAGTTCCTCCCAGGCACGATCACTGGTTTTCCCTTCTTCTTGTGCTTATATTCTTCCCCCTCCACCGTTAATGGGGAAATAGAGGCAGTGGGTTCCCATCCCTGGACCCCCCACTCACTTGCAATAGACAAAGTGTGTTGCTGGGTGGTAAATACTAGGTTTTGGTACCATCTGTATCTCTCCACCATCTCCAAGCAGCTGAAGCAATTCCCGACTTGTTTATCTAAGCGATGGTCACAGACTTCAGCACCAAAGATAAATCTGTCTCATTTTGTCATGCATTAGTTCAAAGCCAAGAGACAGCTTTATGGCCTCATTTTAGCTACGCAAATGGGCATCTGAAGCAGAACAGAGTATAGTTGTTGAGCAGAGAGACCCCTGATCCAGGTGTCCTACCACCAATGGCTAGCAGTTCCCCTTCAATTAGATAGTCTCAGCAAGACTTGGTTCATTGGAATTACAAGTGGGTACTCCCCTGACCTCTGGGTTGTCTCTGAAAACCCAGTCTCACCTCCCTGCTGTAGACTGACTCAGGTTTCTGTGGGACATTAGACATACACAGGAAACATCTACAGGAAGATGGTGAAGGATCCTTCTGTGAAAACTGGCATGGTTCCTGCCTGAAGAAGCACATAGTGGAGGGACTGGAGCAGCTGATTTATTTACCTGATCCTAAGGCTGGCCTTGCTTCCCATCCCTAGGCCTCAGCAGATGAATGCCACCTGAGGGAGCAAGGCCATCTCATCTTCCATGGGGACTGGGAGGAGATTAGGACTGAAATGAGATTTCACAAAAATGGGAATTCCTGTCAAAATCTTGGTTTCTGATACTGTCTGGTTGAATCGAGACTCTCTTGGTACTTGGCAATGTCTCAATCAATATTTAATTTTCCAAATTACTGATAATGTGCTTACTGGGATCCCATTTGCCACTTAGCTGTCAATTTTGAATCCCAAGAGGTAATACCGATGCAATACCACATTTCTTATATCTACTTTGCACTCCATTTGTCGACACACCCTGGAAGAAGACGAGAACACAGTTTATGGACTAGAATGGCCGCACTCTTTATTTTTTAAATTATAAATCCAAAAGGGGGAAGGGATAGCCCTCCCTACTTCCCCCTTTGAACTGGGGTCCTACTTCTTTCTTAACTGTTTGTCAACAACCAGGAGATTTCCTGGCCAAGACAGGCGATTGTTCCTTGTCACTTGTCTAACCGCTCCAGACATTCTCGAGTTAAGCCCGAGTAGAATCCTCCTGTGTCCTAACTTCCCAAACATTTACTTACCCCCTGCCACAATCTCCGGGTTTCCCCAGTCCGGGGCAGGTTGTTCGTGCCTACACCCCCTTTTGAGGGCTGAAACAAGGGTAAGAACACTGTTACCTACCGCTTGGCACATTGTTCGCCTCTCACCCCTGGGTGAGTCCCACTCGCCATACAGTGCGGCCCACTCGCCATACAGTGGGCCGCACTGTGCAGCTATGTATGACCTTACCCATCTCTTAAGGAGATGTTTCTGTTCAGCCTATGTTCTAACTGTCAACCTTTTTAAACTCCCCTAGCTCAGCCCACCACCACTAGAACCGCCAGCTTTGCTTGGCTGGTTCGCCACCACTTCTCTGCCTTCACCTATTATTTTGATTTTGTTAGCCACCCCAGGCTGCCTGGCAGGAGGGGCGGGGTATAAATCTTTTAAATAAATAAATTATCTCAGCTAACTTGGTTTTTAGGACCCCAAGGAACAAATTACAGACCAAGTCTGACAGATGGACCCCGTCGGTCCAGTACAACTCATGCTTTTCATGCCAAATGTCGTCATGTGCGATGGTCTCCCCTCCCCCTCGAGATCAGCCACTTCCTGATTTTGCTGTTGGTTCATCTCCTGGCCTGGTCTACCCTCCCTGGATAGTTAGTGTTGGCCCAAACTCATCTCTGCAACATGTTGGACCAAACTATCGTGGCCCCCGGGAAGCACTCCTGTACCAACGTGAGGTCTGCCTTTGCCTTCTTTGTCAGCCAAAGCCCCGTTGCCTTAGGAAGGTTATTTTCACATAAATGTGTCACTACTATTCCCGGGAATGGGTGTTTATTTCTTGCCATGGTCAGCTCTTATCAAGCCATATTATTTCTGCCCGGTCACCCCAGGTGGGTACCCCACCCTCTGCGTGCGGCCATCTTTGCTGCCCAGTGAATGATGCTGTGGCCGACAATCCAAACTACCATCCTGGCCTGTGGTGCTGCCATGTCTGAAAGAAAAGACAAGATTGTGTGGTTGTGATTCATGGGACTTAACCACAGCCTGGGTGGCAGTGTGCTGTCCAGCCAGCTCTGCCTCTGTGTCCCTGACGTATGTCCAGAATGCTCATGGCTGCCAACTCCCAATTTGTTATATCTGCTGGCTGGACAGCCCGATACTAGCTGCTGTGGATGCAGTTCCATTCCTGAATGAGTGCGCACTGTAGCGGTCCGGGTTGAGCCCCAGCTCTCTCACGCACATGCTGAGCACTGCCCCAAACTGGTATCGAGTCAGGGGTTCCCCGTTCTCATGTTTAAATAATGGGCCCGGGCCCTGGGGGATGTTCTCCTAAGTACACCCTTATTGCTCTAACTGGGCAGATTTGGGCATCGACTGAGGGATACAGCTTAATCGTCCGCCCCTTTCCTCTCTGGTCAACCTTCAACCATCGTAAGCGCAGTGTAAGAGCGCTACCCTGCCACCTCACATCCGGTAGCTGCAGAGCCCTACCTGACGTGTTGGTTCTGGAGTCTGGGACCAATTAGCTTATCCGGAATGAGCCAAATAGGGCAACCCGGTATACTGTTGCGAAAAGCTGGATTTCACTGCTAGAGTAACAAACTCTGGGCAATATCCCTATTAGTTGGATCAACAGCTGAGGGGTAATGGGGGCTCTGGTATCCTGCACAGGGGGCATGCCTCTCTGGACCAGCTTTCGTGCCTACAGCTCATAAAGAAACCATTGTCCAGGGAGGGGTGACCTGCCAACCGGCATGTGAATGTAATAGCCGATATTTTTTCAGAGATTGTTCCCGGTGCAAAGCCTTTGCTATGGAGGGATATTGCATACTGTAGCATTTGGCTTTCAGGAATGGGGAAACCTAAAGACCAACTCTTCTGGAACCTCTAGTCCTGAAACTCGCTGAAGGCCGTTTCATATGCCCTTCTGGTTCTGGGAGCTAGGAACCTTGGACTGTCTGAAATAGGCCTAAGATCCAAGGTTCTACATGTTGCTTGGGAACGGGTCTGAATCCTCCCTGGCTTCTGGGGCAAGCAGGCAAAATTGGTCTGTCTGGAATCGAGAAAGGGCATTGGCTAGGCCGTTGTTAATGCCAGGTATGTGTTTGGACGTAAACAAGATGTTCAATCTTAGACACCTGAGGATGAAAACCCGCATCAGTCTCATCACCCTTTCTGATTTGGATGACAATTCGTTGATAACATGGACGACTGCCATCACACCAAAACAGGACTCTCCTGTTGGAGAAATCCTTTTCCCACAATCTCATGGCCACTACTATAGGGAAGAACTCCAAAAATGTCAGATCCCGCATTATTCCTGTCTCTTCCCAATCTGCCGGCCATGGGGCTGCACACCATTTCCCCCTAAAGTAAACCCCAAAACAATGCCTGCCTGCTGCATCAGAGTGTATCTGTAGCTTGGATTCCAGCAAGAGCCATTGCTGCCAGACCTCATTGTAGTCTTGTAAAAAGACGTCCCATATAGCCAAATCCTCCCGCATCTCCTTCATCACTCTGATGTGGTGATGCGGAGGGTGGTCGCTTCCAATGTGTGCATACAGGTGGGACATGAATACTCTCCCTGGGGCAATGACTCGGCAGGTGAAGTTCAGACTACCCGTGAGTGACTGTAGCTGCCAGACCATCACCTTAGTCGCGAATCAAAAAGTCGTTATTGTGCTCTTGAGTGCCTGCAGCTTGTCCTCTGGTAGGCGTGAAAGGGATCTCACTGTGTCCAGTTCTATGGCTAAATATGTTAATTTAATTGTTGGGCCTTCTATTTTCTCTGGCACCAAGGGCACACCTAACTCCCTGGCCACTTCCTGGAATGTGCTCAGCAGTTGGCTGCATTCCACGGTGCCCACCCTTCCCGCAAAGCGGAAATCATATAAATAATGAGTGATCTGGCTCTGCCCAGCCCGCCGGCACATGACCCACTCGAGCACCAAACTGAACTTCTCAAAGGCAGCGCAAGAGATGGAGCATTCCATGGGCGTTGCCTTGTCAGAGTAGAATTTGCCCTGGAATTCAATTCCCAGTAGCTCGAAGTCATTGGGATGGACCGGGAGCAGGTGGAATGTGGATTTAATATCACTCTTCACCAGAAGGGTGCCTTTTTTGCAAGTCCGGACCATTTCGACCACTGAGTTGAATGATGCTTACCTGACTGAGCACAACTCTTGGGGGGTATCGCATCATTCACCGACTCGCCCTTTGGGTAGGAAAGGTGGTGAATGATGCAGAACTCACCGGGCACCTTTTTTGGGACTATGCCATGGGATGAGATCCTCAGCATGGGCATGGGAAGTGTTTTGAAGGGGCCTTGAATCCTCCCTTCCCTGACCTCTTTATCAAGTTTTCGTTGGACAAGCTGTTCATTCTGTCGCACTGATTTCAAGTTCTTAGCTCCTAGGTGGTAGTGGGGTCCTAAAGTTGGGATCCGAAAACCTAGCCGGAATCCTTCTACTACATACTTGGCAGTGGCTATGTCAGGGTAGTCACGGGTGACTACCCTTAAGGACTCATGCTGTACCGGGGTTGGGGCCCTTCCCCAATGCTTGGGGGCTACCTGCGTGGCCTGAGGTACCTTGTCTCATGCCATTTTGCCCCCTACTTCTAGCCCCGTACTGCCTAAATTTGCTACAGCAAATGCAGCGTGAGCGCCCGCACACTGTATGCACACATGCTTGAATCTGCAAGGGGTGCAAAAACATTTGCCCCCATTGTTGTAATCCCAGCATGTGGGCCCGACTGGGGCTGGCTTTGATCTCCACTCTTTACCCCATCTTCACATTCCCCGCTCTGGTAAGAACATGGCCACTGTCTGACCGGGGGGGCATAGCTGGAGCTGTTGAGGCACTCCAGCCACAAGTCGTGGGCATGAACGTCCCACCTCAAACCAGGGTTGTTGGCTGCCCTATGGCAGAATGCCTCATCATATCGCGGCCAAGCCCTGGGGCTTCCTGTGTCAAAGGCCCGATGAATGATGTCCGAGTATTTTACCATTTCCACCCCCCGCTCTGGGAACCTATGAAGGGTCACTTCTAGGTAAATGGTAATGGCAGTCATCCAATTGGTCCAGTTCCATTAGCTTTTGGTCTCTTAAATTTTTCCGGGTCTTTCCTATCCTGCCTTTCATTTGGATTGGGAATGGGGTCACTAAAGAGGAGAGCGAAAATATTGATGTACTTGCTACTCCATATTTTCTCCCTTGTTGCCTGCAGCAGATGTTTGCCTAACAGTGCAGACACGTTGGCATAGCCGCCTGCCAGAGGCCAGGGTTAATCCCATTGCTCGCAGCACCTTGCGGTGCTGTTCGAGCAGCATGGCTCTTCTCTCCATACTTGGGCTGTTGCCCTTTGCCTGTGGGTTGGACAAGGCCTGGTCCCCTCCAATAAGGGAGGGTGGCATCCGTGCCCCCCTCCTATGATTCACCCTGCTTACAATACTGGGACTGGCACCTGTGCGGCCACCACCGGCATGGGCCCATTCTAGTGGGGGTCTCTGGCATGTTCCATCTGGTTGGCCCCACCCCCTCTGCTTCAGGCTCCCACTCACACGTACAGTCCCCCTGATGCTCACCTTCTGGCATCCCCAGATCATATGGGGCTCTTTGGTAGTCGCTGAGGCATGTCGAGCACTGCTGCTGCCTCTGGGCCACTCTAGGATGTTCGTCAGGACCTGCATTTCTTCCCTCAGTGCGACTATTTGTGCCTCTGGCTGGGGGTAAATTCCTCCTTGCATCAGCTGGGCTCAGATCTATAATGAGAAGGTAAAACCCGGCGGTGCCCTTGCCCCTGTTGGGAGGCCCTTTCCTCACTGAGTGGTGTGGGGCAAACCTCATTGTCCAGGTTCGTGTCGCCCCTCTCCACACCCGTTAGCCGTGTGGGGTGACTAGCTTCCGCCCTTGCCTGGGAGCTCTCCAGCTCCTCAATCCAGTCCTGGTAGCCCTGGAGCTGGACCTTCAGGGCTTGCAATATCACCCCCGTCCCTGTTCCCCCCTGTTGTTCCTGCTGGTGGGGTTGGGAGGCCAGCCCAGCCCGAGCAGGCTGCTTGTCCGGACCTTTGGGAGGGGCCTTTCTTTTTCTGGGCACCATAGCTGCCCTTTGCCACCCCTTGTCTGAGGCTGGGCAGCCTCTGCTGCCGGGTGGTGGAGGGGGCGAGGCCCAGTCATCACTCCCCTATGTAGAAGGTTACCCAGGGGGTGGCTGCCCCTGCAAAAAATGGGGGGGGGGGAGAGCAGAAAAAACAAACAAAACTGAGGCTGCCTGTTCCACCAGTTTTCCCCCCCCCCAGACCTGGGGGTTCAGCAGTGTGGCGCAGCCTGAAGCACTGAAATAGCAAGGGGGAGCGGGTCCGGAAACAGCAGGAATGCCAAGCTGCATGCCTACCCAACTGCTCAGTCCCCTGCTGTGGCACAGAAGTTGTGCCGACAGGGGTGAAGGAAGGCTCGCTGGGTCCCGGGCGCGAGGGCCACTCCCAAGCCTGCCGTGCTGTACATCTTCCCTGCTCCCCACCATGACCAAACTAAGGCGGAGAAGCATGGAACCTAAAATGGCGTCTGGGACTCCCGCTTCCCGCGAGAGTTCCAGGCACCCAACCTTGGTTACTAAGCAACTGTTCCCCACCCTCCCTCTGACGTAGCAAAGAGGCGGCCACCTACGTCCTCCCTCCTTCCTCCTAAGGGGTGGGGGCAGCGCCAAACCTCCATCGAGCCAAACGCGGAGGGCGATTCTCCAAGTACTTCCTTGTCACTCATTGGCTGGTATGCAGATTCCTTTACTAATCTGCACTCCAGTTGCAGATTGGTCAAAGCAAAGAGAAGAACATAGAACAACAATTCTGACTGGAGGCACTGAAATGCAGGGAACCTAAAATGGCATCTGGGAATCCCGCTTCCCGCAGCAGTTCTGGGCACCCAACCTTGGTTGCTAAGCAACTGTTCCCCGCCCCCCTCCTGACGTCGTGAAGAGGTGGCCGCCTCTGTCCTGCCTCCTTCTTCCTAAGGGATGGGAGGGAGCAGCACAAAACCCCCACCGTGCTGAACGCGGAGGGTGATTCTCCAAGAACTTCCTTGTCACTCATTGGCTGGTATGCAGATTCCTTTACTAATCTGCACTCCAGTTGAAGATTGGTCAAAGCAAAGAGAAGAACACAGAACAACAATTTTGACTGGAGGCACTGGAATGGACTTTAAAGGGGCACTGGGGGGAAGGTTAAGGGGTGGGCTTTTTGCAGTGATTAGCTCAGATATGCAGTACAATGAACAAACAGAAACCTGGAAGTAAAACAGTACCCTCAGCAATGCAGTAAGTGGTAAATGAATGGTACTGTGGTAAATTTATTATTAATTATTAGTATTAGTATTATTAGCCCTTGTATAGCACCAGCTGTGTACCTGGCGCTTTACAGAATGATGAGATGGATGCAGTCCCTGCCTATGGCTTACAATCTAAAAGACTCAGAGGGGGGGACAAGGAGAGGGGACATAGGGAGAGACAAGGGATAAAACATTCAAGCGGATGCAAAGTCTCAAGTGCACGTGCTTGGCTTGGTTGCAGTTAGGGAGGAGTCAGGGGGAGGGCAGACATTAAACGTTGAAAGTTCTAGCATGCGTCGGGAAAGGTGGTGAGGAAGAGGTGGGTTTTGAGGAGGGATTTGAAGGGACGGAGGGAGGGGGCAAGGCAGATGTGGCCAGGGAGGGAGTTCCAGGCATGGAGGGCAGTGAAGGAGAAGGGACGAAGGTGGTAAGGGGAGTAGGGGAGATGAGGGAGAGCAAGGGAGGGGGCAGAGGAGGAGCGGAGAGTGCGTGCAGGAGTGTGTAAGGAGATAAGGGCTGAGAGGTAAGAGGGAGCCAAGCTGTGAAGGGCTTTGTAAGTAAATACCAGGAGTTTGTGAAGGATGCGTCGGGGGAGGGGGAGCCAGTGAAGTGAGGAGAGGAGAGACTGCATGTGGTCGAAATGACGGGCCAAGTGGATGACCCTAGCAGTGGAGTTTTGGATGGAGATAAGGGGGGCACAGATGAGAGTGGGGGAGGCCAGCAAGGAGGAGGTTGCAGTAGTCAAGACGGAAGATGACCATAGAATGAACAAGAGGTTTGGCTGAGGAGACAGACAGAAAGGGGTGAATCCAAGCAATGTTATAGAGGGCAAAATGACAGGACTTGGCAACAGAATCAATGTAAGGTTTGAAGGAGAGGTGAGTATCGAAGACGAAGCCCAAGCTACAGGCTTGGGGAACAGGACAGATGGTGAAACTATCAATAAGGATGGATAGAGAAGAGAGGGAGGAAGGGAAGGGAAGGGACGAAAGATAAGGAGTTCAGTCTTAGCCATGTTAAGCTTGAGCTGGCGTTGGGACATCCAGGCGGAGATATCAGAGAGACAGTTGAAGAGGTGAGCTTGGACAGAAGGGGAAAGAGAGGGGGTGGAGAGATAGAGTTGAGTGTCGTCAGCGTAAAGGTGATATTGGAAGCCATGGGAGGCAATGAGTTTGCCCAGGGACAGGGTGTAGACAGAGAAAAGGAGAGGGCCCAGGACAGAGCCTTGGGGAACCCCTACCGAGAGGGGGAGGGAGGAGGAGATGGAATTGGGAAGAGACACATTGAAGGAGCAGTCAGAGAGGTAGGAGGAGAACCAGTCAAGGACAGAGCCACAGAAGCCCAGGGGCAAAGAGAGTCCAGTAGGAGTGAGTGGTCAACAGTGTCAAAGGCAGTGGAGAGGTCAAGGAGGACAAGAATGGAATAGAGGCGCTTAGATTTAGCGACAAGCAGATCATTGGAAATCTTGGAAAGGGCAGTTTCAGTGGAGTGAAGGGGGCAGAAGCCAGATTGGAGAGGGTCCAGGGAGGAGTTGGCAGAGAGGAGTTCCAGACAGCGGGAGTAGACAACATGTTCCAGAAGCTTAGAGGCGAAGGGTAGGAGGGAGACTGGCTGGTAACTAGAGGCATCAGAGAAGTTGAGGGTGGACTTTTTGAGGGTGGGAGAGACAGTGGCATGCTTGAAGGTGGAGGGGAAGGAGCCAGTGGAGAGAGAGAGATTAATAACATGTAGAAGGGGGGGCAACAATGGGAGCAATGGAGGTGAGGAGGCGGGAGGATATTGGGTTGAGAGGGCAGCTGGAGGGTTGGAAGAAGAGCGCAGGGAGGAGATTTCCTCGAGGGAGGCAGCAGGGAAGGAGGAGAGGAGAGTGGGGGGAGGGGTGGAGAGGGAGCGGGGAGAGGAGATGGGTGGGAAGCAATGTCATGGCAGATCTTGCCAATCTTTGAGGTGAAGAATGATGCAAGATCCTGAGCAGAGAGGGAAGAGGGTGAAGGGGGGCTTGAGAAGGGACTCAAAGGTGGAGAAGAGGCGGCGAGGGTCACGAGAGTAGGATTCAACCCGGGAGGCATAGTAGGGTTGCCTCGCCAGGGAGATAGCAGAAGAGAGGGAGGAGAGGGAAAATTTAAAGTGGAAGAAGTCAGGGTGGGAGCGGGATTTGCACCAGAGACGTTCAGCAGCCTGGGTGCAGGTGCGGAGGTAGCGGATAGTAGGAGTGAGCCAGGGACAGGGGTTTGGGGGTCGAACAGGGCGGGAGGAGAGAGGGGCAAGAGAGTCGAGGGTTGTGGCGAGAGAGACATTAAGAGAAGAGATGGCAGTGTCAGGGGAGGAGAAGGAGAAGACAGGAGGGAGGAGTGGGGAGTGGGGAGAGGGAGGAAGCAAAATCTAAAGGAGTAATAGCCTGCAGATCACGAAAGGGGCATGATGCTGGGGAAGAAGATGGGGGTTGGTGGGAGAGGTTGAAGGAAGCGAGGTGATGGCTGGACATGGGACAAAGGTCAAAGGAGAGGTCAGCAACAGGACAGTTTCTGGAGAAAATGAGGTTAAGAGAGTGGCCGTTGGTCTGGGTGGGGGAATCAGTCCAGAGGCAGAGATCAAAGGAGGAGGTTAGGGAGAGAAAGTGGGAGATAGAGGGCTGGGAAGGTGCGTCAACATGGACGTTGAGCTCTCCAAGAATGAGAGCGGGGATATCATCAGTGAGGAAGACAGTAAGCCAAGATTCAAAGTCTGGGAGAAAGGAGGATAGGGGGCCAGGGGGGCAGTAAATGACAGCAACCCGAAGGCTAAGGGGGGAGTAGAGACGCACAACGTGAGCCTCGAAGGAAAGGAAGGAGAAGGAGGGGGGAGGGGAAAGGGGCTGGAATTGACAGGGCTTGGCAAGGAGAAGGCCCACGCCACCACCCCGGCCCTCGGGGTGGGACTGGTGAGAGAACGAAAGGCCTCCCAAGGAGAGGGTGGCAGGGGTGACAGAGTCAGTGGGAGGGATCCAGGTTTCTGTAAGTGCAAGGAGTTGAAAGCGGTGAGAAAAGAAGAGGTTGTGAATGAAGGGGGCTTTGGCAACAGCAGAGCGGCAGTTCCAGAGGGAGCAGGAGAAGGGGAGTTGATCAGGGGGAAGGCAGGGAATGTGGATGAATTCCACATTCATAATAAGTCAGGACAATATTTCATGGTATTGCGAGAATCAAGAAATCGCATCGGTATCAAGAAATGGTCAGGAAATTGAACCCGGTTGCAAAAATGATGACATTTCTTGCAAGAAGCAATTTAGCTGCTCGTTTCACCCCTAGAGGAGATACCTTTGGGCATGATTCAAAGACCACCAGGGTCAATGTGAACTTTTCTAATAACTTCAATATGCTTTGAGCCAGGCCTTTATGATTCTGAACCTTTTGGTTTGTAAGGTTTTAGGATCTACTCAGTTCATAGGATTAGAAGGAGTCCAAGGGTCATCTAGTCCAATGCCCAACCTGTTTTCAAAGTTTTTCACACAAACATGAGGGCCAGAAACATGTTTTTCCTTTTTTTAAAAAATGAAAGCTGAGGTTCCTACATAATAAAACCACACCAGGAGTTCAGCTTTAAGAAAAACAAGAAATGTCACAACACTTGTGGTGAAATGATTCTAAGCAACAGTTAGTTGTAGGGTATCCGCTGTTATACAATCCTCTTCTTATGTGGAGCTCAATGGGTGTTGCCCAGGGTAACCTTTAAGTCAACAGTCTCCAAAGCTTTGCCTGCATTATTTATATACAAATCTGTGGCTCTAAACAACAAAGACATAAAAGTAAATAAAATATCAATTGGGATTGCAATGCCATTAACAGAGGCTGTGGCCCCATTTGAGAGTCTTTGCCTTCAGACCCTTTGAGAGAGGCTTGGGGACAATCACCTATAGTGATGCTTGCCCCAGGCCCCTCTTTTTCTGAGGGCCTCTCTCTTTCTGCCACTGAGGGCGAGCAGTGGCCTCTGTTTTCACCAGGGCAGGGTGTGGGGGCCCACTTCCTCCCAGGAGGGTCCCAAATATAGGGTTGCCACCTTTGGTAGTTTTTTACCTGACTGCCCCATAGGCCAAAATGGAAGTGTCAGGTAAAAAAAACCCACCAGAGGTGGCAACCCTACCCAAACACGACCACATTTAGGACCTTGCAGTGGGTGCCCCACCATTGGCCCCGCATTTTATCTTTACCCTGGGCCCCACAAATTCTAAGGCCAGTCCTGTTGGGGACCCAGTAGCTGGGAGCACCCTAGTCCCCATCATAACTTTTGAAATTAATTTCTGGAGATTGATATTCTATTTACACATCTTACTTGCAATTATTATTGTTCCCATCATATTTTAATGGTAAGAAAGAATATTCCTGTAATTTTTGCCCTCCCTGTAAGCTTGAGGGGCCTGCTACAACAGTACTCCAACTCCCACTCCAAAACAAATTAGGCCTGTCTGTATTAAGTCTTATCCTTGTGAAGTAGGTCACTACTATTGCCCCTGTTTAGTCAATAAAGGTTTTCACATAGAATGAGATTAAATTACTTGCCGCCCTCCATCACACAGGAACTCCATAGGAGAGCTGGAACTAGAACCCAGACCTTCTAGGGCCCATAGCTACACATTAACCACAACACCATCCACCTTTTAAGCATGGAAGCAAAAACTGGCCTGGAT
Source organism: Sphenodon punctatus (assembly GCA_003113815.1). Classification (NCBI taxonomy): domain Eukaryota; kingdom Metazoa; phylum Chordata; class Lepidosauria; order Sphenodontia; family Sphenodontidae; genus Sphenodon; species Sphenodon punctatus. The sequence continues at coordinate 396,486 of QEPC01000824.1, read as the reverse complement.
TATTGAGTAGAAAGGTCTGTCAATTATTTATTATTTTTTTCAAAGATCTGAGCCTTTCTGCCTTGAGATTTTGGCTATATTTCCCCCTATTATTGCTTTATTCTAACATTAATTTCAGGCTCTTTCTTTTGTCTCTTTCCCTTCTGCTCCGAGCCAAATTCCAACTTGTTTCATGACTGTTCCCCCTTTGATGTTGACATTAACCTTCAGAGTGGAGTTTTGTTGAAAATTCTTTCTGAATACAACCAGCTTTGGGGGAAGAAGCAGAATGTCTGTGTTTAGTAGGGGCGGGAAACCGGTAGAATCCGGTATCCGATAATTCCGGTACCGGGCGTACCGGCATTATCGGATTTGACCCGGTAATCCGGACCGGGTACCGGATTCCGGGGTACCGGATTTTTTTTGCATTGCAGCCATTTAAAAATGGCTGCAATGTAAA
>QEPC01000824.1:331288-361995 GCA_003113815.1 Sphenodon punctatus | reverse complement strand
TTTAAAAACGGTCATGGAGAAATCCTGATTTGAGTCTCTTCAGTTGTGTTTTAAGTAAAGAGGAACAGACCCTTTGCAGAAAATAGGAGGAGGTTTGGGAAGGCAAGGCTTGCTTACCTGTATGGAACTGTAGCTGGCCAGTGCTAATCACAATAGAGTCTGTGTATGTGCTGATTCATGGCATTTCTTTTTATTTTCACAGCTAACTTGGCTGCTGGGTAAGCGACTTGGCACCAAGAGAAAAAGCCACAGCTACATAATGCCTCACCTCTCCGGGATTCACACATTTTCCCCTTGTTATTTCATTCCCGCATCTGACAACCTCAACGCATACAACCACAAAGGGCAACTGGGCTGTTTATAGACATCAAAATGGCAAATGCCTTGGGGGTCTGACATTTGAAGCCAGGTCCCTTTGCGGTAATATGGCAGTCATGCAGAAGGCTAACGGTTGCTTGGAAAATGGACAGGTGCTCCTAGCCAGCAGGAGGGCCTTTATGGTTGGAGAAAAGGGGGCTGAACAGGGGGTGGGGGAGTGGAGCAGGAAAATCGTTTTCACTCATTTGTACTAAAAAAACAAAACACGAGGCAGTGAGTCCAAAGCCTTGACTGGAAATCCAAAGCAGGATTAATTTATAGTTTACTAGGAGACCTTTGTGTGGTTTCAGAAGAGCAGCAACATAAACTGACAGGTTCTCAGTCTGTTCTCTGTGTCCAGTACAAGCAAAGGACACTAGATTAACGATGTTGACTTCTGATATTGTAGGTTCAAATCTGGCTTGGCCCAAAACCCCTGGCCTCAACCAAACCTCTCTGGGGAAAGGATTCTTGTCACAATAACCACCATTCAGCCGGGCACCATTTGGTGCGGCAGCCAGCCTCTGACCAAGACTGAAACTGGAGAGGGTGTTAGATGTCAGCAGTGATGCCTAGGCCTGGCTGTGCCAGGGCACCTGGTGTGCTGGCAGAGCTGAATGACAGGAAGCTTGCAAAGGGCCTGCCAAAAGGATGCTTGGCTCAAAACAGTGACTATTAGTCCCACAAATATCAACTCCAATGGGTATATATATATATAAAATATATATATTTTAAAATACAGGACTTTGTGGTCTTCCAGGGCATAACAAATGTTAATGTGCTGTACTTTAAAAAGGGAGTCTGAGAGTTGGGTTAATTTTGGGAAGGCTACACAGGCCTTGTTCAGATGCATGGTGTAGAAACACCATGTGGATCGCCAAAATTATAGATAGGATCCAGGGAACGTTTAGAAGCGACATGAGGGGCAGGGGTGCCAAGTAGTATTCACGCAGTTAATAATGAATGTTCAGACATGCTGTGAGGGGGTACAAACACTACATGGTCTCTCACGAGTCACTTGGGAGTGTTCAAACTTCAGATGTGATACCATGTGGGACCTCCAGAGTTACTAGTAAGTAGTAACAAATGTTCAGACGGGAAGTGAGGGGTAGGAACACTGCATAGTATCACCAGATTTATTTTATTTATTTATTTTCAGTACTTATAGCCCGCCCCCTACTGCCCACTGGCAGCTCGGGGCGGAGAACAAAATGCATTAAAACAAATACAAAAAAATATAAAACATCAATTAAAAACAAAAAACAACTGAGGCCCGAAAGATAACAGACACACACACTCAAAAGAAAAACATAAATGATAAAAGACACCCCACCCCCCATCACCCATTCTCCCTCACCAAATGCCTGGCAAAACAGCTAGGTTTTGCACTGTCTACGGAAGGAGGGGAGATCCGGAGAGAGGCGAATCTCCACCGGGAGGGAGTTCCACAGTTGCGGCGCAGTCACCAAGAACACCCTCTCGAACGTCACCCTCCGGGACACCTGTGGGACTGCCAAGCCCAAGAGGGCACCCCCGGCTGACTGCAGGGGGCGATCCAGGACACAGGGGATGCAGGGAGATGCCATTTACTGCTAGACAGTAGCATGGGAGTACTCAGATATAAAATGACAGGAAGAGATATTATGTAGTATCTCTAGCATTACTAAGTAGGAGCAAACGTAGATACTAGGGCAGAAATGAGCAGTGATTTTGCTGCTCACAAAAATGCTCTCAATTGCGAGCACGAGGACCGAGATCTTGATCCTGGTGTGATTTCTCAGTGAGCAGTTTAAAAAATGTTCGCTGGGGGGAGCGCATTTGTAAGTTTCAAAAGCTAGCTGTGTGCTCCCCCCCGCCAAAGAGCTGGAATCAGCCTTTGAATGCCACCTGATGGGTTTCTCAAAGGCACTTCCTACCCTAGTGCCTCTCATCTGAGAAGAGCTGGGGGGGAAGGTGGGCGCCTTCAAGCCCCCTGCCCTCTGCACATGCGCTCCCTGGGCCAACTCACCTCACCCCCAGGTTAGGGCTCCTATGATGTACTGTCCCGGTCACTGCTGCTCCTGCTACCTTCTCCTCCTGCCTGTGAGCTGCACAGCTGAGCCTGTGAATTTCCTCACTTGGCTTTATCTGAGCGAGAAAGGGAGCAAGGAGGAGGCCTCTTCCTACCTGTGTGCCACCCCCTAGTGCATCCCATTCCCAGTGGGAATGATATCAGAGGTCCGTGCAAGCCCCATGCAGCCAGCAGTGACCGAGACAGTACACAGTAGGAGTCCAAGCTGGTGGTGAGATGAATCAGTCTGGGGAGTGCAGGTGCCAGGATTGGCGGCTGTGAGCTCTCTCCCCACACCGCCAAACAACTGTTTGGCAGTGTGTGTGTGTGGGGGAAATGTACTTTGAAACTGACAAGAGCCATCTAGGAGTGCTTGGGAGGGCTCCTCTCCCCACTGCTTCCAGCTGGTGCTTGGTTTGGTTTTTACTTGTTTTTTGTTCACCAAGAACGTGGCAAGTACATCTCAGGGCTCAGTTCATCCCAGAACAGAACGAGCACTAGGATGTTGACAAGATTACTTGCTTTACCAATATCTCATTTCAGTCTTAGCTGAGGCATGATGCGAGAGGTAGAAACACCATGTAGTATCTCCACAGTTACTAGGTAGGTAGCCTGTTAGTGCCAAGACGTGGCCTGTTAACTACTCGACAATACCCTCAATGTAACCAAAGGATGGTGCATGCTATGTACTATATGGTACATACTTGCCGCATAATACTGTCATGTCTGATCACTTATTTGTGGTATATCTCCCCTCTCCCAAGCCTCTGTAACACTTGCTGCTCAATACTTCCTGATGGGGCATGCTCTCCAAGAATTGCAGGGTCATCTTTGAATGCTTCAAGTGAGAGGTAAGATACCATACGGTAGCTACTAAGTGTGGTATGTGCCACTGTATATGTACATGACCTTGCAGGGGCAGGCTATTAGTGGGTCTACACTCTAGCCAGACCAAGCCCTGAACTTCACTACTTCCACTTTAGCAGGGTGGAGCAAGAGTCTCAAGGTCAACAGTGTCCATTAGGAAAAGCTCAAGGGAGAAAGCAAAAAAGGAGCTGGTTAAGCTGAAAAGTCAGGACCTGCTAGAAACTGGGAATCCAGGAAGGGCCTCATCTCAAAAGGGACGTTGGAACCTTGAAAGGACCCAGCTGAAAAGGTTCACAACTTAGAACTGAATGTGTTTTAGGGTTACTACCTCCCTCTAAGCTTTCATCTGAAGGAACCATGGCCACATCAGCAGGGTCAGAGCAAAGGGGCTGTCATACCCCTTTCTGATATAACCTCATACCTTAGGGGGCACTGTGACATCACAATGGTCTGCAGAAGGGCCAAGTCAGAAAAACGGCAGACCAAAGGGATTGTATGCTCCTTTCTGAAGTAACCCCTCCCCTTATAGAGCATCATGATGCCAGATAGGGCACATTAAAGTCTTCATGGCCCACTTCCTTTCTGATGTAGTCGCTGCCCTTGGCAGCCTTGATTTGTTTGGGTCACCAGGTATGCTCCTGGCTGACCTGGAGAAATTGGGACTTTCGTCAGAGCCCAGAGACTCTGGGTCAAAACCTGGAGTCTCCAGGCAAAATCCCGAGAGGTGGTAACCTACCTTAGTCTTTGGTTCTGGGCCTGCTGTAACTATAAGAAACACCAAAGAAAGATGCAGCCTGGAATCTGCTTAGAGAAGAAGGAAGGGGGGTTATCCTGACCTGGATGACATTTACAGGGTGTCTTTAGACGCAATGGTGATCAAGTGCTTAAGACGTTTGCCACGTGACTGTGTGTTGTGTTGTTTTTGAATCATCACTATTTTTGGCCACTGGTCTGCCCCCCATTAGTCTCCCATTAACACCTCGTGGTTGCATGGATGCCTCAGGGGCGGCAGTTCAGTGTTTTCCCTCTAACCGTGGCTAACGTTATGTCTAAAGACATTGGGTGGTGTGTTCACAGCCATTGTCTGCCCCAATTCCTCCCTGTCTGCCCAAATCCTGCACTCCACGCAGCTACAAAACAGCTTGTTCCTTGCTTCACACTGTCTTTGTGGTATCCCAAACCACCCGGGGGGTGTGGGGGAGAGAGCAAGGGATGAGCAGTGAAGAATGAGCTGTTTAGCTGCAGCACAGAGCAGAGGATTTGGGGCAGACCTGACTGCTCTCCTATATGGACTACAACTCCCATAATTTCATTGGGAATGCTTCTGCAAGGAGAGCTTCCTGCGCGAGCAGCAGGCAGGACCCGATTAGCCCCTGAACATCGAAAGGCAGATGTTGCATCTAAGTACCGCAATGTATTAAACACGGTGAAACATGCGTGGCTCTACAATGGTGTCAACACACATTCAGCCACCCCTTTCCAGTGTGTCTAAAGGCAGCCACGGTTGCCAGATGCCCTCCTACACACTCTTCTGCTGTACAATTCATCTGCCCTTCAGCATTTACTTCTACAACTAAGCTACACATCTTTAGTTTTTCCCTCATCTGTCAGATCAAATCTCCCCTCCTTCCCCCACCACCTTCAGTCATTGTCGTTGCACGTCTCTGAACTCCATCCCAAGCCGGGCCGTGCGTGACTGACTCAGCGCGGGCAAATTTCTCAAGGTTGCTCCTAACACGAGGGTCACTGCCTCTTAGCTGGCCCAGGCCTCTGTTTGAACTCCTGCCATCGCCCTTCTCCAGGCAAAAATTCCTGCAGGCTCATTTACATAACAAAGAGTGAAAAAGGAAAGAGATATTGGGAAACCCAAAAAATGTTGCTTTGTAACAAATCCTCAGTGCGTGTCAGAAGCCTTCCTTCTCCAATTGTGACTTCGAATCTCTATTTCCCCTCCTACCCTCCCCAGCCTTCTTTTGAAATGCTCAAATTGAATTAAAAATCCCACATACACATTACCATTTTTGTGGGCAAGAATTATCCATGCCTGTTATCATATTTTAGACACATAACTTATGCCTCCAAACCAGCGTACTGGAATCCTACATTTGAACGGATGGGAACACAGCTTCCTCAGCCCCCATTTACACTTTAGGAGCAGGGGAGGACCTGTCTGAAAAACAAGCCCCCGCTGCACTGTGGGGGAAGTGCTAGAGATGGGACAATTTCATTATTATTATTATTATTATTATTATTTTGCTTTCAGTTCTCGTTTCAGTTTGGGTTTTGGGGGGGTTTTTTTGCATTGAAATTTTTATGGCTTTTTTGCATTGAAAAAAACAACAGCAAAAAAATTTAAATGCAAAAAACCCCAAAACAACTGAAACCAAGATGAGAGCTGAAATTTCAAATAGAACCAAAACAGCCATTTTCGGGTCATTTCCGTTCTATCTGAAACTGAAATTCCCATGCCTAGGAAATGCTGCTGTCCTCACAATCAGCTGTTCAGCAGGGAGCAGAAGTGCTCCATTCCACCAGGGCTTAATTTGTCTCAGGGCATGCCAGGGATCAGCCTGGCACCTTCTCCAGCCCCTGTCACTCTGCCTGCCAGACCTCATCCCCACCCACAGCCCGACAAGAGTTTGAGGAGGGCAGGGACTGGGACTGCTTCTGCCTGCTGGCACTGATTGACTGTTTGGATGCAAAAAAATCTTACTGATAGGTGGCAAGATCAGCTGCTGCCCCACCCATAAGCAGACGCACCAGCCTGAGCCCCAGTCTCTCCCCCGACAGTATGAAGCTGCTGTGGATGGGCAGGAAGATTAATCTGGGCCTGAACAAGGGTGGGCAAGGTAGGAGCAGGAGCAGGGGCTAATGGATTCATTAAGTTGGCAGGGCCCATCTGAATGCTCCTCATGCTTCTGGGGCCAAGAAACAGGACTTCCAGGGAAGGTTTGATCCCCAATACTTCTTTTAAAAATAAATAAATAAATAAACAAACAAACAAATAAATAATAAACACTGCCCCTTCACACCGTCAAAGTACAAATTCCCACCCTGAGCTGGGGTGAGGTGCTGCTGATCCCCCCAATAACACAAGCCCAACCACAAGAGAGGTCTTGTTGGTCTGTAAAGAGTACGTGTCCTGGCCGAGCGCTAGGGAACACAGGCTCCCCAGAACTCCTGGCCAGTTCCTGTGCCTGGTTTTCAAAGGCTATTTCCCCCACCCAGGGTGCATCTGTTTGCACCTTCGGCTGTTCATGTGCCCTGGGGATTCATGGGCGTCAACTCCCACACACTTTTGGGGCTGCCCTCGCATGGCACACTCTGGATTTTTTGCCAGTACTCTACGAGTGGTCAAGAGTGGGTGCTGCATGGGTCATGGGAACGCATACCCACCCACACCACCTGCTAATGAAATGCAGCATGGGTTCTAGGGCTGTGCGAACGTGGTTCGGATGTTCGGAGTTCGGCCCAAATTTGGTCTGTTCGGACGTCCGAACCGAACGTCTGAACCGAACTCGAAAACGGCCGAACAGTTCGGTCATGTTTGGGTGAGTTCGGATGAGTTCGGATGAGTTCGGGGGTGGGAAAAATGTGACTGGAAGGGGGAGGCAGCTGAGGAGCAGACTTCCTGGCACCAGGGGTGGAGACCAGGGGTTGTTTCAGGGCCAAATTATACCGATACTGAAAAAAATCTTTGAATTCGGTATCGGTATCGATAGCACTATTTTCGAATGTTTGGCCAGGTTCGGTTGAACCGAACTCACCCAAACCGAACAACTCAACCCGAACTTGGGTTTTGAACCGAACGTCTGAACCACATTCTGTTCGCACATCCCTAATGGGTTCGCAAAGGGAAAATCATGCCAGACCAATTTGATATCCTTCTTTGAAAAAAATAACTGGCTTTTTGGATAGAGGGAATGCAGTGGATTTAGTGTATTTGGATTTTCGTAAGACATTTGATACTGTGCCACATGGAAAATTACTACTTAAGTTTGAAAATATGGGAATTAACAAAAAGATAGGTGGGTTTGTAACCGGTTAACTGGAAGAAAACAAAGGTTTGTGTTGAGAGGTGAACTTTCTAGGTGGGCGGAGGCTGCTGGTGGAGTTCCTCAGGGATCTGTTTTGGGACCTGTCTTGTTTAATATATTTATAACTGACCTTGGTGAGGGAAGTAAGAGTGTGCTAATGAAGTTTGCTGATGATACCAAGTTGGAAGGAACTGCCAATGCAGAGGAGGATCGGAATATTATACAGGATGACCTGGATGGCCTCATGGATTGGAGTGTTAGGAATGGAATGAAATTTAATGCAAAGTGCAAGGTTATGCATTTGTGGTTTAATAACAACAATTTTAGTTATCAGCTAGGAACTCATGAGTTAGAAACAACAGAGGAGGAAAGGAACTTGGACTTGGGGTCTCTTCCATTCCTACTATTCTTTGATTCTAGTATTTATACTTATTTTATATGTTGGTCTTATGTATATTACCCATTCTGAGCCTTCGGGAGAGGGTGGGATAGACATTTAAATAAATTAATAAATAAAATAAATAAAGCCAGCCCTGAACAGAACAACGTTCCAATGTGCTTTGGCCTCACTGCCCCAAACTCCCCTCTGTGCTTTGGGCTCTCTGGAGGAACAGAAAGAAATCCCCACAGAGCCTCCCAGTGCCCTTGTTGCAGTGCAGGCTGGTGGGATATCAAATGCTCTTGAATAAACTAATGATTTAAGATTCAGATTGTGTAGCCTGCTAGGGGACTAGTCCTGGAGACAGGGACATTCCAGCGGGATTATGGCTAAGTGGTTAATAACCTCTGATTAGGATTGTTACTATCCGGGGAGAAAAAAAAACAGAGGGGATCGAGGGGAAAAAACTAACTGGCTCAAGTTCCGTAATCTTATAGCGTCGGCTGCTCAACAGCCGTTATTACTTGGCCGGCTCAAATGCCGTAAAAATGGGCCTGGCTCCCTGTGTTTTCCAATCACTTCAAGGCTAAGGTTTGTGTTCAGTTGTTCACTTCAGCCTATCATTCCCAGGTTGTTTATCCAGCTAGGACCATACCAGGTTGTTTATCCAGTTAGGACCATACCTCGACTGATCTGTTGATGAGGTTGTTTTGTATCACAGGGACAGATCCAGAATAGCTCAGACTAGGATTGCCACCCATCCATTTGTTTTATGGACAGACCCTGTTTCTCATTAATTGTCCATATGGGTTAGACAGAGCAATATGGACAGTGTTTCTCTTTTTTTAAAAAAAGAAAAATATTTATTACAATTTTTATATTCAGGTCTGTAGCCAGGAAAGTTCCTGCTGCAAAGTGGAGGGACCTGACATTACAGGATATTACAGACTCGTTAGTTAACTATACAGAAAGGGAACACCAGGAAATTTGGAGGAGGCCTGGCTGCCCCATTACTACAGGTGTGTCTGTCCATATTTCACCTTTCTCTGAGGTGGCAATCCTTGTGCCATGCCTTCCCCTGTCTCAATATCTGGGGTCCATGAATAAACTTGAAATGACAAAATGAATATGAGAAGCATTAACATAAAATTTAGGCCTAGAGAGCTTCAACCACAGGGAGCCTAGTCCTCTCCCCAATTCCCCCACACCCCATAGGATTAATGAATAAACTAGAAACAACAATATATACATAACTTACAGGGATCCCCAGTCCCTAAAGGGTGGTGTTATGTTTAACTGAACACCAAAAATTGATTGCAGTAACATTTCCCTTTTTCTGATGGGTAAGTCATTGTGTGTCCATCAAACATTCCTACATTAGAAGGAGGCCTGCAGTGCCATTTTGCACAAGGCCCCAATTGGCTTCCTAGGTTCTGGCACTGCAGTGTATCATACTTTATGGTCAAGAGGTCAGAAGACAGAGAGTAAGCTGGGGTGGTGGTCAGGAAATGGTACTAGAGGACTGGAGATGCACCAAGCCAAGGGACAGTCAGTAGACATGATCAGAGAACCATGTCAGGTCTGAGCCGAAAGATCGAAGCAGAGAAGATTCTAGACAGGAAGCTGAGAGAACACACCACTGCCCAAGTACTATTGCATTGTGGGACGCTTCCTGTAACCCATGTGATCCTTTGGCCGTTTTCACACAGACACCCCCACAAGCACATGAGTACGGGGGGGGGGGGGCGCCCATGCAAACGCTGCAGCGGGTGTGGGGGGGATCGGTGGGCACCCGTGGAAACACTGCGGGTGTGTGTGTGTGTGTGCGTGCACACTCCCGGGCTCCACCCACCACCCACACACGGAGCAACGGGTGCCAATGCCCGATTATCCATGCATAGATATGGGTGGAGGTGGGTGGGGGTCTATGGAAATACACCTTCATGCACCCCCCTCCCCCACCAAGCATCTGCGCCCATTAGAAAAGGCCTTATATAGCCTCAGGCAGCCCACGGGGGCACAAGCTGCCTGGCCAATCAGGGTCTGGTGTGAACTGTGCAGCAGGTATAGACTCTTGCAGAGGTGAAACGGGTGGAATCAAGTCTCTAAGTAGCATGGTGGTCAAAGCACCTGCCCTAACATCCCTGCAATGTGGTCTTAAGCCCAGTGGGGTCTCAATCCGGTCTAGCAAGCGCAGAAAACCAGCTTCTTTTTATTCCATGGGGCAAGGAAACTGCCAACCTGGAATGGCTGCCACATCTTGCCTGGGAAAGTCACCAGTAAATTCCCAACAGGGATAGATGTGTATGGCTGTGTGGAACGGCTCCAAAGCGTGTTTCTGTTTAACAACAACAAGAAGAGATGGCTGGATGCCACAGGGCTGGGATGTATGGCTGCCTTGCAGGCCAGTTGGCTCCCACAGACAGATGCTATTCCGTTCTCATTTCTTTTGGAGGAGGAAGGGTGATTGTTGAATGGAGGGAGCTCCACACTGCATATTCTTTAACTGTTTCATGTCTGCTCAGAGTTGCCTGACAGTCAAACTACTAGTGCATAGGGATGGGCGAACGAGGTTCAGAAGTTCAGAGTTCGGCCTAAACTCGGCCTGTTTGGACGACTGAACACGAACACGAACAGACCAAACCGAACTCAATTCCGAATGTCGAAATGACCAAACAGTTTCGTCAGTTTGGATTGCGTTCAGGTGAGTTCGGATGGCAAAAATGTGTCACTGGAAGGCAAAACGTAACAGGGAGTGGGAGTCAGCTGAGGAGCAGACTTCCAGGCACCAGGGGTGGAGAGGCTTGGAGTAGCAGCCAGCCTGCACAATCATCATCCCTTTTCACCTCAGACCACTGGCTTTGCAATCTGTGATTAGTCAAGGGCTAGGCTGCACAAAGCCAATGTGGCTTGTGGTGAGGTGGGCGCAGCAAGAAACAAAACTGATTGCCTCCCCCCTTCCCAACACCTTCTGAGCTACTCACTGTTCCTGAACAGCAGGCGTTTCAGAAGGCTCCCTCTCTCCCAGCAGTTTTTGTTCCTTCCTATTCCTAATCCATTGCCATCCTCCTCCTATTTCACCCATCCAACCCATTTACCTCCATATTATCATTTATTTAGATTATATTAGATAGATTTAGATGTTATTTTTTGTTTTTACCCCTCCCTGTGTTCCCTGTGTTCAATCTTCCTTCCTCCCTCCCCCCTCCATTCAATCCTTTCCCCTCTCCGACTTATTTCATCCCTGATTCCCTTCCCCTGTTTTAAGTTTTGGATTTATTTAGAGTAGGAATATTATTAGATTGATTTTCATTTCAGTTTTGTACCCCTCCTTGTGTTCTTTGTGTTTCCCCCTGTGTAATATTGTATAGATAGATATTTATTAGATAGACACTTACTAGATAGATATACATAGTCGTTAGCTTAGTTATAGAGATAGATAGAGATACAGTCTATTTGTAGGACAAGGCCTGTGTAGTTAATTATTAGGATATTCCATTTAGTTCAATATGTTTTAGAATAGTTAATAGCAGTTAGATTTAGGGTAGAGATAGATAGATATAAAAAGAGAAACAGCCACTGCAGTCCCAGGACCCACCATCAGGGTTCTGGGGCCTACGTTACTGGCAGGGAGGGCTGTGGCCAACATGTAGCTAGAAGCTGCCACTCTAGCCCCAGGACCCACCATAATGGGTCTGGGGCCATCATTCCTTGCACAGAGGTGGTGCCTTTCCACCGCATCAAGAAACAGCCACTCCAGCCCCGGGACCCGCCGTCAGGGTTCTGGGGCCAAGTTACAGGCAGGAAGGGCTGTGGCCAATATCTAGAAGCTGCCACTCTAGCCCCAGGTCCCACTGTCATGGGTTTGGGGCCATCATTCCTTGCACGGAGGCGACGTCTTTCCACAGCATCAAGAAACAGCCACTCCAGCCCCAGGACCCACCGTCAGGGTTCTGGGGCCAAGTTACCGGCAGGGAGGACTGTGGCCAATATCTAGAGCTGCCACTCCAGCCCCAGGACCCACCCTCAGGGTTCTTGTGCCCTGTCATTCCGCTCATGGGGCGCTGTCATTCCACCTTTTTTTTACGCAACCTGCTGTTCAGAGAGAGAGAGAGAGAGAGAGAGAGAGAGAAAGTCTCCCCACTGCTAGAAGGAAAGAGAGACACAATCCCACCCATGCTGTCACCTGCACTATACGGCCAGAGAGAGAGAGAGAGAGGTTCTCAGATAGAATGAGAGAGATGGGGGTTGGAGGGGGAGAGGTAGGTGTATCCAGCTTCCCTGGCTGCCACCTGCCAGAACCAGGAAGAACTCCCATCTGTGCTCATGCTCCCAATGTCCATTGCCCACATCCAGCATGCAGCAAACCTACCATAATGAAATGGAATATAACACAACATATTATATGTGCCTGCCTGCCTGCCTGTGTGCGTTCCTGTACCTGTTGCTACCACTTATCACATGATTGAATGAAGTGTGCCCAATAGACTTTAGGCTGTCATTCCACTATCCCTGAATCAGTCATGCCTACCGGTCCCAGGAAAAATCAACTAGATTCTGGGACCATCATTCCAGTCACTGGGGGCCGCATTCCATTCCACTGCATCCAGAAGCCCGTATGCCAGCCGAACACGCGCCCCCCCCAACAGCCTACTCCTCCGCGCCCACCCGTGGATGCCCTCTGAAGCTGCTGGAAATAAAAGCCCCTCCGACCACCAGCTCCTGCTGCCCACTGCCAAGGAGCCTGTCTCTCTTTCTCTCTGTCACACCCACCTACACAAAGACAAGCCCTGCACCTCCTGGGGGACTGTCTGCAAGTTGAGACCTTGCTGCTGGCACAGCACATCTTTGGGTTCATAACTACACTACATGGGGTGGCAGGTGCTGCTGGTAGGGATCGGCAAGCTGTATGAGATTCTGCCACCTCCCAGCCAGAACTTCAGTACCTAGGGATAAAGATTGGACAGGTCAAACAAAGCTTTTAACAAGAAACACAACATATTTTATTAAAACAATTTAAATAACAACAAGAACAAAGGAACAACAACATTCTGAAAACAAAATCAAACATTGAAAGGAAACTTATAAATTAAACTATTAGTCTCTGTGCCCCAGGACTTGGGGGAAAGGCAACAGCCGTTGGGGCACAGCACAGGGCTGAGGGATGGCCACCCGGGACTCTTGTTGGTCGTAGTCGTGGGTCTCGGCAAACTCCACGGCCCCTTCCACGGCCCAATGCCACCTGGAGAGTGCCTGGTGGTATAGTTCCAGGCGTTCCACCTCGGCGGAGACGTACTGGCCATACGCCTCCACCTTCTTTTTCTCCACCTGGAATGCCTGGAACTGCTCCACCAGGTGGTTCTCCATGGTGGCTGCTGTCTGCTTCAGGCCGGCCATGAAGTCCCGGGTGGGCCTCTCAAACTTGGCCCGAAAGGTCTTGACCTCATCAGACTCCTGGGGCCCGGGAGTTTTCACATCTGGGTTGGAGGGGGGGGCTTAAATGCTGTCTTTTTTGGATTGCCTTCCCCCCCCTTCTTCTGGCGCTGAGGCTCCACGGCGGCCACACCAGAGTCCTCCTCCTGCCACCTCACTCTCTTGCCATGCGTTCACTCTATGTGGGCAATGAGCTCCGATGCGGTCCCCTCTTTTTGCAGCCGGAATCTTTTCTGGCAGAACTAAAAAGAGCACAAAAAGATAGGAACATAAGAAGTGCCATACTGTGTCAGACCAATGGTCTGTCAAGCCTTGCCTGCATTCTGTCTCCACAAGTGGGTGGACTGGGTGTCCAATCTCTCTCTGCAGGGAACTTCTGTTCCTAACAGGTCATAGGGCAATTCATTCCATGTTGTTCCAGTCTCCATGCCATACCTTGCATGTGACGATTCTGTCGCCCCTGTCATAAAACCTCCAGACATCCGACCTTGTCCGCCAAACGTCTGGGGGTGTCACTGGTGACCTCGGCCTAGGGGTCCTCCTTGGCCTGGCAGTGGCACCAGCGCTGGGGCCGGCATCCGATTACTCTCTGAAATGGGAACAAATTAAGAACACCAAAGTAATATCATGCATTTATGATGATGCCTCTAGTCCTCCCTCCTTGGGGTGCTTGGGATGGCAATGGAGAGACCCTGTCTGGCACATGCAAATCCTGCCCTCCTTGGGGTGCTAGTTGTGATAGCAACAGGAGATGTGACCCTGGCTGGCACGTGCAAATCTTGTCCTCCTTGGGTGCTAGTAGCCATGGCAACGGGAGATGTGACCCTGGCTGTCATGTGCAAATCCTATCCTTCTTTGGGTGCTGCAGAGGGATGAGACGCTTGCTGGCACGTGCAAACCCTGTCCTCCTTGGGGCGCTATGGATGGCAACTGGAAAGACTCTGGTGGCTGGCATGTGCAAATCCTGCCCTCCTTGGGGTGCTAGGGGATGGTAGGGATTGCAACAAGAAAAGCCCTGGCTGGCACGTGCAAATCCTGCCCTTCTTGGGGTGCTAGTAGTGATGGCAACTGGAAGTACCCTTGCTAACACGTGCAAATCATGCCCTCCTTGGGACACTATGGATGGCAACTGGAAAGACCCTGGTGGCTGGCACGTGCAAATTTTGCCCTTATTTGGGGGTGCGTAGGGAATGGGATGGCAACTGGAGAGTGGAGACCCTTGCTATCCTGGCACATGTCTGGGTGGGGGTGCTGCTCATGCTCGAGTTGTGCCTGACTTCTGGAAGAGCCCGCCACACTACAGTACCCTCTCTCTCTGTGGCAGACATCCTCTGCTACCCGCTGATGCCCACTGTTTGTGCCTGACTGATGCCCACCACCCATGCACCCACCCGCACGCCAGTGAGCTCACTCTAACGGATAGATTCTTAAGTCTCTTGTCCTCAAAGTAAAAAAAAAGTCTACAAACCTGGCAGCAGTGGCAGCAGCACCTCCTGTGCCCACCGGCTCTGGCTCCTCCTCCACCACCGAAGGTCCAGCAGCAACCGAAGGAACCTCTTCCTCCACCACTGGCTCTGCCGCCCTGGCCTTCCCCTAGGCCCAGCGTTTAATGGTGGTGGCACTGGTCACCTTCTCCATTTTTTTAAACACACAGCCAACACACACAGACAGCAGCCACCAACACTTACCAACCAGTCAAACCAAAACCAACACACACCACACAGCCAAAACACACGAATCACAACCGAACACCCAGCTAGCCACAAGACACATGCTCTCACCCACACAAGCTCCACACGCACTCAAATTTCCAGTTTCCGGCGTGTTCACAGGCTCTTGCAATACTTTTTCCGAACGCCCGAACTGAACTGAACACGGCCGAACCCGAACGTGGCGAGCGAACCGAATGGACGAACCGGACCGAATAGCGAAACCCGAACTGTGATCTGTTCATCCATCCCTACTAGTGCAAGGAGGGGGACATTTTCTTCTTGGTTTGACACTGGCAATTTAAATTTGGGCAAACTGGAGAGCTGAACCAAGTAACTGCAAAGTGGGTATATCCACAGAAATTACTGCCAAACCTGATCTGGTAACATTGGGTACTAATCGGTACCTGATTAGTGTCCAGTGGACTACCTGATTTACTGATTTATTGATTTCCATCCTGATTTTTCAACTTCCAGTACTGATTTTCTGAGTTCCTGTAATGATTTTCTGGTTTTCCATTCAGTAAAATGGTTAATCAGTAACTCAACAATGGTAATACCTGGTAATTGGGTGCCGGGCTCAGTGCTCAGGTCCCTGACAGACTGCTTAAAATTACAGGCATTACCCATGGGTAACAAATGTACTACTTGTTTCAGTTCTAGAAAGGACGCACCAAAACATATGAAACCATCACCCCAAACTCCTATTTCATATTCATGCTTAATGTGGGTGTCATTTTTGATCACACTCTTTCCATGAAAATTCTGATATTTTGAAGATGCTTTTTTCAGCTGCACAATTAGCGTAAACTAAGCCCATATCTATCACAGACTGACCTTGCCATAGCAACCCGTGCTCTGGTGACCACAAGGCTTGATTTTTTGTAATTCCCTCTTCTATGGGCTTCCATAGTGCATCTCTATTGATTGCAACTGGTTCAGAATGCAGCAGAATGGCTGTTTATTGGTTTGGGCAACTGTGATGATATTGCACCCGTCCTACATTCTCTGCATTGGCTGCCTCAAGAGTGGCCAATAGTATTCGAGACTGTACTGTTGGTTTTCAATGCCTTGAGTGGTATAGGCCTGACCTATATGGCCTAGGGCCCATTAATCTGTGGGGTCGCCTCACCCCTGGGTCCTGGATCAGCCCCTGCAGTAATCCGGGGGTACACTCCTTGGGGTTCCCCAAGTTTTGTGGGTGGCAACGATGAGGAGGGTGTTCTTGGTGGCCGCACCGAGGTTGCGGAACTCCCTCCCGACAGAGGTCTGCTTGGCCCCGAACCTTCCCTCTTTCCGTACACAGTGTAAGACCCGGCTGTTCCGCCAGGCTTTTGGCAAAGGAGATGGGTGGAGGTTGGGAAGGGGGTTGGGAGGGTCTTTTAACTCCACCTTGTATTTTATTTGTAATTTTATATTGTTATTTATATTCTGTTTTTATTGTTTGCTGTCTTATTTTTATGCCTTTATTATGTTGTACGCTGCCCCGAGCTGCAACAGCAAGATTGGACGGCCCAGAAACTGAAGAAAATGCCGTCAGGCGTTGGTGAGGGACAGGGGGTAATGGGGTGGTAGGGGGCAGGGAGATTGGTGAGGTTGGGTGGGTTTTTTCTTTTTTATTATTATTGTTATGATTATTGAGGGATGATGTTTTATAGTATTTTTTGTTTTTATTGATGTTGTCAGCCCCTCTGAGCTGCTCGTGGCAGGAGGGACGGGGTATAAATTCTTAAAATAAATAAATGAATAAATAAAATAAAATAAAATAAAGGTCCTGGCCATATCTGAGATCAGATCCTGGAACCTCGGCTATCTGTGCTCAGATACCACCTTATAACAGGGCAGAGACCCTGTGGGTTGAGGGCCCTTTAAGAACTTCAGCTACTGCCAGGGCCAGTCAGTTACAGGGGCTAATGAGGCAGCTGGTGCAACAGGAAGCAAAGGACAACACATGATGGATGGAAGCTGTACATGGGTGTGGCTAAGTCAACCCGAGAGGCTGAAGAGCTGGCCCAGAGCTCACTTTGAAACAGACTGCTGTGCTGAGCGGAGCTATGGGAACTGAGAGCTCCAGAACCGAGCCTGCAAAGAAAGTTGTTAAACAGTGAGGGAGTCAGGGACTTTGAAACACAGTCGGAACTTGGGAAGCCTGGCTGAGAGTCTTTGGAGAGCAAGAAGGTGTTGCCTGGCTACCAGAGCTGCATGAACAGCCTCCCAGGGGCTGATTCCTGGCAATATATACTGACTGTAAATAGCAGATACTTGTTTACACTGAGATGGTGTAAATAATTAACTTTGAAATAGCTAATTCCTGTGTGTTTGGGCCTGAGTCAGTGGGGCCGGATCCTGCAAAGACTTTTCCAGATCAAGCCTGCACTATTACACACCAGTTGTCTGGGGATGCGGCCATCGTGCCTTAAGTTGACGAGCAAGCAGGCTATTGCTGTGGCGAGTCCCTCAGTGTGGAATTCACTTCCCTTGGATATTCACCTAAGTTCTTCCCTCCTCCCCTTTAAAAATCAGCTGAAGACTTTTTTATTCTCCAGATGCTTTTAGAGGATCTGCTGCTGGTTCCCCTCAGTGTATCTTTTTCTTCTTCTTTACCTTCCCATTTTAAGCTTTACATTTAAATTTGAAAATTTAAATTAAAAATTAAATTTACAATTTTAAAATTTAAATTTTAAACTTTCCCATTTAAAACTTTTTGATTTTGGATTATTTTATTGTATCTTCTATTATACTTCATTGTATTTTGTGACGCCCCCCCACTTGGTTGGGAGTGTGGGCAGGAGGCGCCCCGAGCTGCTTGCAGGAGGGGTGGGTTATAAATAAATAAATACAATTATTCTTATTGTGGCACATAGCGCTTTTAGTGTTCAAAGTGCTTTACAATTCTTATCTACTCCCCCTTGCCCCACAACAGCCCTGTGAAGTAAGTCATTTAATCCCCTTTGACAGATGGGGCGCTGAGGTTGAGAGCAATTTGGCCAAGGCTACACAGTGAGCTCATAGCTAGGACAGGATTTGAACTCTAGTCTTCCAAATCTAAGGGCGTTTATAGACGAGACCAAAAAGGCGGCTGATCCTTTGATCAGCCGCCTTTCTTGGCGCTTGTCTACTTGCTGGGGCCGCTTTTTAATCCGCGTCGGAGGGGGCAGGCGAGCCTGTCCCCTCCGACGTGGATTCCCGAAGTGCCGGCTTTACGCCGCACTTCCTGGTTCCGCAGGCAAGTGCGCATGTGCAGAAGGGCACGCATGTGCACTCACACTCTGCGCCGTGTCTGAACTGCAGACACGGCATGCAGAGACTGCGCGGGGGGAAAAGCGGGCATTTGGCTATCCCGCTTGTAAGCGGGATCGTCTATAAACGCCCTAAGTCCTTATTCTTTAGGCTTCACAAACTGCCTATATCCGAGCAGTTCCTACTTAGAAGGGATAGTACCTCTTTGGATGCTGAAACCCACTGTCCTTCTTTCATGAGGTCAAAGAAGGGCTCAAGGTTTCAAGGGCTCAAAAAGGTGTCCACCAATGGCCATACTGGCCTAGAGCTCTCCTCAGGCTCAAAAATTGGGCTCAACCCTGGTCTGAGCCTGACTACAGCAGGACTAACACAAACCTAGTCCTAACCTGAGCCAGACCCAATATAACAGGTTGTCCTTGTCCCCACAGAATACTTTGATGTCACCACACTCTTCAGGGGTGGGGCTACATTTAGAAAGGGGCGAGAAATGCTTAAGTCCGCCCTTTATCTGACATAGGGCCTCTCCCATGGAATGCCATGACATTGCAGTGTCATGGGGCAGGGGTAGGTGCATGTCTTAACCTCTGTCTCTTTTCTGACATAGGCCTGCCTCATTGAATGCCATGATGTCACAGAACTCAGGGTGTGTGTGTGTGTCACGGAGGAACATAGGGTCACACACATGTAACACGGGACTACATGTAGACTACAAGTCTGGTAAATATGTAATGCCAAAGGGTCCACATGCATGTAAGGTTACAATTGAGAGCTGTAGAACTCAAATTAGAGCTTTGACACGTCACCAGGCTGCAGGAAATACAAACAGTTACCAAAATGTGATTTCAGAACACTTGCCAGACGGAACCCTGGAGAGATTTAGATGGGCCTTTGTGTTTGTCTGGGTTGGTACGTGACCGACCCCACAATTCCCCAAAGGCGGGAACAGAGACAAAGGGGGGAGGAAAACTATTTGAATGAGCCAGTAAGTCACCTAAAAAGCTCTTCCATCCTAAAGCCATCTTGAGAACTGATCTACATGTGAAAGCCTGCCTGTAGCAGCAGGCTGGAGAAACATGAGCAGAGAGACATGATTTTGCTCTTTACCAACTAAGAAGCCAGCGCCCAGCCATTCTACCTTTATGGCTGAGGAACAAGAAGCTTATGGACCTTTATAGGGTAAGATGTATGTAGGAACTCAAACAGTATAGATTAGGTATGCGTTATGCTTACCTTTGGTTTTTAATAACCACTCTGTATCAACTATCTTGCTTATGTAATCAATAAACTTATTTCTTATCTTTATGAAGAAGGGTCTGTGTCTAACATTGGAACACAACTGAGCAACAAGAGCCCTCAAGCTCTTGTGAACCCATAGAGTAAAGAGTCTGTGAACAGGAAGGATCAGGCCCTTGGGTGACAAAAGAGTTTCATTGTGACAGACTTGAATTAGCCAGAGAGAGAAACTAATTCAAGAGGACTGTACGCAAGGGAAACTGAGTCACTCAAACCCGGTAAAGTGGGGGTGCGGACCCTCAAACCCGTGACAGTGGTGCCCCAACGAGTAAGGGTAACGCTCAGCTTGTGTAGAAAAGGGTGGGCCTAAAATATTCTCCCACCCTTTCCCTGATCTGGCCCCAGTCCCACAGAGTGCCATGACATTATGACTCCCCATGGTGGCAAAGCCTTTCAAGCACAGTGATCCGAGAGACTTGCACTGGGAAGGCTCCCAAACCAAAATCAATGGAACCATTCAGATATCATAGGAATTAGTTCATTTTTCAGGGCTCTAGTCTGGCCTTGGTCAGAGCCTGGCTACAGGGGCCTTAGAGCCTAGTATCTGGGTCTGTTACCTGACTGTGTCCTTTCCAGTTGTCTTCCTTGCCATACCCAGAGAGCCAGTTGGAATGTCTCAAGACTCTTAAATGTTTCAATAAAAGGGAATTTTATTACAAAATATGTGGTTGGCAGCCTTGGGACTAGATGCCTTTGGTTGCCTGGATGGTTACACAATCTCCCTCCTGCTTCATTGCTACAGAGGACACGCAGATTGCTTTTCGTTTTAGCCTTTGCAGGTGACAGAAGCATCGATCACAAAAGGAGGTTTGCGGAAAGTTGACACACAAAAAAATGGTTCCTATGCAGAATGTTCTTTTGGGAGCTTGGGAAATTAAAAATAAAGAAAAGCTGATGAGGTCTCTCCATCCAGCTGGATTTCAAAGAACAAAGCTCTAATCTGAACAAGCACAATTCTACCCTCTTGTTTTGCTGAATAATTCTTTCTTCTCCTACTCCTTCCAGAAAGAGCTGGAAGAATCAATGGCTAGCTTGCTTCCTCCAAGTGTCTCCTGAAGTCCTTGGCATCCACCCCAGAATGTTCCCACTGGCCTGGGCTGGGACAGTTCTGCAACATCCTAACCCCTAGAAGACAGCATGGAATGTCCCAAGACTCACACACTTCACGAAAGGGGAATTTTATTGCAAAATATGTGGCCGGCAGCCTTGGGAAAATGAAGACAATTTGACTCCAGTGACCTTAGCTCTTAGGCACCAAAGGTTCATGTCTACATGTCAGGGAGCCTGAGGCTGGGCTAAGGAGAAGGGCAGGCATTCAAAGGAAAGCCAAGAGGTTAGTTCCAAAGTCAGGAAAATTCAACAAATCAGGAACTGGGATGTTAAGCAGGAAGTGGAAGTAGAGTTGTCACTTTTCTGGGTTTCGCCCGGAGTCTCCATATTTTTTGTCCCAGGCTCCAGGGAAAATCCTGACTTCTTTGGGTCACCTATGGGTACCTGAGGGCAGTAGGGGTGACCATGTCAGAAAAGGCGTGGCTAATAGGGACTTCCACATCCCCTTTCCATTGTGACCCAACCCATGGGGATGATGATCGTCATTATCATGACTGATGGTGATTGATTTTATACAGCGACTCCTGCCCAATGGCACTTGAGGCATTCCATAAAATACAATAAAACAAACAACCTAAAATCTATTTACAATACAGTTAAAAACCATTTAAAGGGGGAAGGGAAAAGGAGCGTAAAAATTACATTCAGGGGAATCAGCAGTGGATTCCATAAAACCACACGGAGACTAAATAAGTTTTCAGATGCTTTTCTGAAGGTGAGGAGGGAGGAAATGAGACAAATATCTGGAAGCACATATCTGACATCATGATGTTCCAGAAAGGGTGGGGTTACATCAGGAAGGGGAAGGCTGCCCGTTTGCCCTGCCCCTGCCAACATGAGCCTGAGGAGGTGGAAATCTTAACCAGAAGAGGGGCTGGGGTTCAGGGCCAGTGCTCATAAAGACAGCAATAAGCTCCATGCTGGATTGGGGACAGGAGGGAAACCCCTTTCAACTTGCCACTCTAGGCAGCCCCACACCTGATCCAGCTGCCGCCACCATCACTACCACCATCAGTTGCAGCTGCTGCCTCTTCCGCACCGCTGGTAAGCTCTGTGGCTCGATCAAAGGGCATCAGGGATGGGGGGCGGGAGGGGGCACCTAAGTCAGGAAGAATATTTGCGTTGCTCTTGCTGGGGCTACATCAGCAGGAGAGAGTGCTGCTGGAGTGACACCATGATGCACGGAACTGCCCCTCCCCTTTCTGACATACAGCATTCCACAAAGGGCAAGCCAGCCCATATCTGGATGGGCTTTCAAAGACCCCAAGACCGCAGGTTCAGTTCAGTTCAGGAGTCTTCCTGTTCTGAGTTTGAGGGACTTGAGAAACCAAGTTCTATGAGGAAAGGTTGAAGGAGCTAGGTATGTTTAGCCTAGATCAAAGAAGTCAAAGAGGAGACGTGATAGCAGTCTTCCACTACCTGAAGGGCTGTCAAGGAGAGGATGGCAAAGATTTGTTCTCTTGCCCCTGAAGGCAAGACTTATTACAAGAAAGCAGATTTCAGTTAAACATTAGGAAGAACTTCCTAATGGTAAGAGCTGTTTGACAGTGGAACAAATTGCCCCAGGGGGTGGACTCTCCTTCGCTGGAGGTTTTCAAACAGAGGCTGGACGGCCATCTGTCAGGGATGCTGTAGCTGCAGATTTCGTGCACTGAGCAGGGGGTGGGACTAGATGACCTCTGAGATCACTTCCAACTCTATGATTCTGTGGGCTGGGCCGGGCCGGGCTGGGCTTACCATGGGCAAGAGACCCTGCCCCCGGAGGGTGATATCACGACATCAAACAGGTTAAATGAGCTAGGTATGTTTACCTATCTGCCCTTTTGGAGGTTCCCCGTGTTCAGCAGGGGGCCACACTGGAGGGCGTTCTCAGTTGTCGGCAGAGGTGCGTTTGGCCCAGGACCTTCCCTTTTTCAGGTGTCAATGTAAAACCTGGTTGTTCCGCCAGGCGTTCGGTGAGGGAGATGGGTAGGGGTGGTGTTCGGTTGGGGGGGGAGGGCGGTATGACAAATTGTTTTTATTTAATTTTATATTATATATTTTATATTGTTGTTTTTCTGTTGTACGCTGCCCCCAAGCTACCTTGGCAGGAGGGGGCAGGATATTACATTTTAAAATAAATATAATAAAATGAATTAATTAATGGATTAAATAAACAAACAGGGGAGGGGTTAAGGCATTCTCTGTCCCTTTCCTGACAAGGTCCTGCCTCCGCAATGATGTCACAGAATTCCACAGGGGTGGGGCTAGCATCATTACATCAGGCCCAGACTCAGACTGAGCTCAGGCCTGTTTTTTGAGCAATGAGCTAGTTAGATAGCTAGCTTGATAGACAGATTCCTATGACAATGGTCTGTCTTGTTCCTTTTTAAAGTTCCTTTATTACTGAAAGGTTATTAAAAATAATGAGAAGCAAAGCGTGGGATGCCAGAGTGGGAGAAACCCTTTGAAGGTTAAAAAAAAAAAAAAAATTATTTAAAAGAAAGTTGGATAAACTATTTTGACAGCTCTTTAATGGCATTTTCCAAGAGCTTGAAATGGGATTCAAGCATCAGGCTTCCAGATTCCTCCACACGCTGTTGCAAATTAGGAATTTGCTGCCCAAACCGCACTTACTTAGCCGGTCTGTGTTGTGCCACACTGAGATTTTGACATTTTGATGTTCTTTCTTTTCACTGCACTTCCATCCCTTCCCCCAGTTCATTGCTTAATCCTGGCTTCCTACGCATAGAAGGCATTTAATCGAATGCCCACCATGCATCCCTCCATGTATTGCCTGATACACTTTCATATGCACCACACATCATGATGAGCTCATAATAGACCAGATAGCTGAGTGCCATTTTATAAGACGTGATTAAAAGGGTCATAACAATATATATTTGCATATAAGTGTATATGCTTATTAGAGCTGCATCGGGTAGCACTTTAGCTACCCGCATGTAATACCAGCATTTTGGGGCACCCCCAGCTGGCACCCAATGGGCTATTCACTGCCCCACCCCCCCCCCATCAGGTACCTGGTGCCCGGAAATACGGGTATTACTGGGGCATCCCAGGATATCCCATGACACCAATCCTGGCACCCATGGATCCCTGGGTCCTGGACTGACTCACCTCACCAACCAGGCTGCTGCTCCTATGACTCCTGGCGAGGAATAAAACGAGTAGGGCAGTAATTATTCTTGAGTATTTCCGAATAGTCATGGAATGGGCTTGAGTTTCCAGGAGCTACTCAGCACTACCTGCAAAGACCCAGTAACACTCAGTACCCCTAATGTGTCATGGAGGGCAGGAAGGGGGGCAGCAGGGAAATTTCTTGGGGGGGCAGGCAGGAAGGGGGCTGGAAGGGGAGCAGGGAGCAGCAAGTTCACTGGATGCAGACTGGTCTGGATGCAGCCTGTGGAGTCGAAGAGAAGACTGCTGGTGGCAGCGGCGGCAAAGTCCCCCCAGAGCTGTGACCCCAGTGAGGTCCCCCAGCACTGCAGGTCTCCTGGATGCAGGTCAAGAGTTCAGCTGCCATCTTTTCTCTGGGAGCATGCTGGGAAATGTAGTCCAGCATGCTCCCAGAGACCCAGTGTTGGCCACTGTTCTAATGCTTTCTGGAAGCATGCTAGACTATATTTGCCAGCATGTTCCCAGAGAAAAGTTGGTGGAGATCGCAGCCCAGCTTGTTCCCAGAGAGCATTAGAACAGCAGCCAAAGCTGGCTGTCTGGCAGCATGCTGGACTACATTTCCCAGCATGGTCCCAGAGAAAGGATGGTGGCCGATCTCCCAGACTGCATCTGGGAGACCTGTAGTGCTGGGGGACCTTTCTGGGGTCACAGCAGTGGAGGGATCTCACTGGCAGTGGCGGCAGGGGGTGGTGAGCCAGCTCCGCTTCGACTCAATGGACTGCGCTCGGTCCAGTCCGCATCCATGGAATTAGCTGCCCCCTGCCTCCCCCCATCTCTAGAACTTTCCCTGCTTCCCCTCTTCCTGCCCGCTGTGCCACATTGCTTGAACAAGGAGTTACTGAGGACCATGACCATTACTCAGTTTCTTGATACTTGGTACAACCGAGTTGAGTACCCCAGTCCTCAGCCAATGCTGAGTAAAACCGAGGACTGAGTTTCATCCCTGCTCCTGGCTGCTCCCTGCTTCTCCCCAGCCCACACACTGCTCACCGCAGTCCCCCATTTTGGGTCTCCCTGAGAACAGGGGAACCATTAGGGGGACACATACTCCTCGCTCTCCCTCTCCCTGCTCAGAAAAAGGTGAATGGGGAAGTTCGTCATGTGGACCTGGGAGCAGCAGCCTGGCTGGTGAGGTGAGTTAACCTGGGTCCCGGGGAGTCAGGTAGCCTGTCAGGTCACATTCTGCTACCAGTAAGTGCCTGAACGTAACTGGGGAGAGTCGAGCACCACAAATTCGATGACGTGCTCGACTGACTGGGTACTCAGTTGCAGCTATAATGCTTATATATACTTAATATGTATATAAAAGGAAGTATTTTTCCACTCACCGGGGCCAATCCCATGCCCCCCATGCACACGTCCATTGTGGGCACACTGTGCCACGTTGGACCTGCGCAGATCCCATGCAGAGTGGGTGGTTTGGGATTGCAGCCACTGTGTATAGTAACCTGTGGAACTCATTAAATTTTAAGAAGACCTATAGTATAACAGGGTTCAAAAAAGGATTGGATAAGTTCTTAGATGATAGCTCAATAAATGATTATTAGTCATGTTGGTCAGGGAATAAGATGCCTGACTGTTAGGGAAATGGATGTGAAAAGCAGGAAATGGATTATCCCATCGTAACCTGTTGTGCACATCTGTGAAGCAACTGAAGTTGGCCACTGTTGGGACTAGATCCTGGACTGGATGGACCATTAGCCTGACCCAGTCTGGCACGTCGTATGTTCTTCCACATTTACTATCCCGAGATTTTGGCACAGGTGGCCTGTTGGCCAGTAGATGGAGCTAAGACACCTACAACATGGCAACAGGACTTCTGATTTTTCCTCTGATCTCTTAGTCCGTATCTCTCCTCTTCCTCTTCCTTTTCTTTCAGGAGACATTAGAGCCAAAATGAATTTGTGGTCAGAACTTGTTTCCATAGTAAAGTCAGAAATAGATCAAGTCTAGAATAGTTATTCTCCCCCTCCCCCCAACTGGCATTTGCTTTGTCTTTAGGAGATACCACACTAAGGGTGAAAACAGACATGACGCTAACCACCCTTTAATCATTTATGCATGTTTCAGGGCTGCATAGGGCACCAATACAGCCCTGCAACATGCATAAATAACCACCAAGGGTGGTTAAAGGGTGGTTAGCGTCATGTCTGTTTTCACCCTAAGGGTATTTTCAGATGTTACGAGATCACAGTCAACCACAGTGAACCACGGTCAATCCCACAGCGGGGCCAAAATGCCCTGAAGGTCTGTTTCACGGGCGCCAGAATTCACCACAGTCAATCCCCAGCAGGGGTCAAAAATAACCATGCTTCCGGGGTTCCAGCCCGGACCATCTCCGAAAGCGTGGTCAAACCGATTCCCACTGGGAAACAAAAAAAAGGAACAACTGAACGGCAACCACCGGCCAGAATCAAGCAACACGATTCCCAGCCAGGGACAAAGCACGCAGTGTCACTGCCAGGCAACGAGCAACAACACAGGCAGGGGAGGGAGATTTAAAGGGCACACAGCAGCAGGGGGACGTGGCGGGATGGAGCGAGGTGGAAGGGAGAGGAGAGCGGAGGGCGAGAGAGCAAGGCAGGAGGAGGAGGAGGAGGTGGTGCAGGCGGAGGAGGTGGTGGTCATGCTGCACATGGAGGTGGTGGAGGGACAGCAGCAGCAGCAGCTTCCGGGACGAGCTGCCCCGGGCACCTTCCGGGTGCTTTGACCATGGCCCGGGATGGGCGTAATGTCTGTTGCGCTGCCCTGGGCCATGGTCTGCCAGTCCGATTCCCTGCCGTGGTCCCGCTCCCGTCACGTCTGTTTGGGGCCTCTCTTGCCCATGGGGGGTGGCTAGCCGGTTCACCACCACTGGGAATCCACTGTGGTGAATCGGGCCCCCGTAATGTCTGAAATCACCCTAAGAGATAATATTTGCCAAGGAGTATCAGTACAATGGCAATATATATATATATATATATATATATATATATATATATATATATAAACAAAGAAAGAAAGAAAACCTCTGGCACTTCTTAAGGAAGTTAGTTTTATTTCATCAACTATCATTTTAATAATGAGAAGATTGTTTCAATTCAAGAGCTTAGGTTAGAATTTATTAAGTATGTGAGGTATGCTGAAGGTATAAGGACACACTAAGAAACCTTCCTGTCATGCCATATATGCACATTTTAGAGGGCACTTATCAGAAATACAGGTTGTAGGGCTGCATTAGCTACAGTGCAGCCCTGCAACCTGTATTTCTGATAAATGCCCTCTAAAATTTTGCATATATGGCAACCCTACATGTGATGGAATTGGTCTCTCTAAGGGTGATTTCAGATGTGCCTGCCTCCCTCATTGCCACGGTCCGGGATCCATTTCAGATCCCGGACAGGAATCAGGCTGTCCGTCCTTTAGACGTGCCGGCCTGATTCGGGGATCGGGGAGGGGGTGGGGCTGTGCGGCGCGACGTGCGGCTGCACAGCCCTGCCCCCTACGCTCCCCCAGCTGCCCGCCCTCCTGGAGATGGGTGGGCGCAGCGGCCAATCCGACCGCTGCGCCCGATCCCGGATCATGGCCGGGACCACGCTCTGGATCCGGCGGAGGTAACAGATGTTACTTTCCGCTGTTTCCAGCTAACCACCATTCCGGAGGGGAGGCCAGCCTCCCCTCCGGAATGGTGGTTATTCGGATTCCTGCTGGAGGTTCACTGGGGTGAACATCTGGTGGAAACCCCTTCAGCCATTACAGGCCCTCCTCCACCACAGGGGATTGACTCTGGTAAAAGGGAGGCCCGTAACGTCTAAAATCACCCAATATGGTTTAAATGTCTCCTAGTAGTCTTTGCCATACGTATGTTTAGAGAAGCCGACAAAATGGCTGCCTGCAGAAGCCCCATATAATTGGCTGGACCTGTTCATTTATTTTCAGTCAACACCTTGGTTTGAATGCACCTTTTCAAAATCCACAGTATATTAGTGATGGAATGGGATTCCTGATCTAAGAACGCAGTGAAATAGCAAATAAAAAGGCAGGGTCCAACTATTTAAGTGTTTCTTCTGGCAGCCATTTTGCTAACTCGGCAGTTCTCAAAACTATTGGCGTGGTATGTATGTATGATTGTGAGAGGGAAACATCAGGAGTCATTTTAAATTCAGAACAGGATGCCTCCATACAAGAAGCTCCTCCTTTCCCTTATACTACTTCCTGATCCATTCTAGTAACTATTTAGAACCAGACTCTATGACCACTCCATATCTCCCTTTCTTTGTATTCAACAAAATATAATTCCACTCTAGGAACCTTGGAAGACCAGAGAGTCTATGGGTATTTTCAGATGTGACGGGGGCCTGTATTGGCCCCGTCACGGAAACACCCATTGATCCCCCGCTGGGATCAAACCGGCACGTCCAACAGATGTGCCAGCTGATCCCAGCGGAGAATCGGGGAGGGGGAGGGGCTGTGCAGCTCAACGTGTGGCCACACAGCCCCGGCTCCCCCCCCACGCTCCCTAGGCCGCCCGCCCTCTTGGGAGATGGGCGGGCACAGCAGTCAATGCGGCCGCAGCCCCCCCAGCCCCCCAGGGCATTGACCACGGCCCGGAATCCCGCCACTGATTCCGGGCCGTGGTCTGGGGACAGACGAGATGATCCCCCTGATCACGGAGGGGAATCACATTGAACACGCGAATGGAGATGATCCAGGCAGGACCTCCGTTTGTGTGTTCAATGTGATTTTCCCCCCGTGATTCACGGCGGTGAGCATCTGGCTGGGAGCTTCCGTTCCCCCCAACAGATGTGACGAGAGTCGAGGCCACGATCACCATGTGGGAATTCCCCGTGGTTGAGCGTGATCTCGTAACGTCTGAACGTACCCTATGATTACTCAGGAGTCATGACTCTAGCTGGGGTCATGCCATTGTTATTAATGATTAGTTATTATTATTATTATTATTTTGAATTTATATGCCGCTCTTCTCCCAAGGGACTCAGAGTGGCTACAAAACAGAAAAAATTAATCACATAGAAATACAAAAACCAATTGAAAATGACACAAATTTAAAAACCCAACAAAAATTACAGTCATTGTCCCTTCTGCCCTCTCATAGAGGGACACGGCAAAACTCTTAACCCAGCTCCCCAACCCCCCCTCAGAGAGGGGTCAGGACATTACCCATAACCTTCCCCACCACAACCCCTCCCTCTCAGATAGGAGTCAGCACATAATCCTTGTCTCTTCCCACCAACACACCCCTCCTCAAAGAGCATCCAAACATACTAGAATAGGGTGGCCAGATGTGCTAATTTTATTTAGAGGACAATTATGAGAAATACAGGTTGCAGGGCTGCATTGTCGCCAATGCAGCCCCGCAACCTGTATTTTTCATACATATCCTCTAAAATTTGCATATCTGGTCACCCTACACCAGAGTGACCATATGTCCCATTTTTAAAGGGACACTCCCTTATTCTAGCCCTATCCCAGGTTTTCCAGCTCCCCCCACCCCCCTTGGCTTTTTGTCCCATATTTGCGGGTGCCAGTGTGACACCAGCAGGAGGGACAGCTGCACTGGGGGTGGGAGGGGTTAGCCAGCCTTACCAGGTAGTGGCAAGCAGCAGGATCGAGATCAGAGTGGAGGTGGACCAGGCCTGATATTGGAGGAGACGGGGCAGCAGCACAGCAGAGATTTTTTATTTTTTCTGATTTTTCAATGATAATCCAACTTGTTTCTCAATTCGTGCTCATTTCCCAGAATGAACCGAAAAATACGATTCTCATCAAACAACGAGAAAAATATCAAATAACAAGTTTCATCCCTAGCAGCAGCAATGACGTCACACACTGGGGGGTGCGGTGCCAGAGAGGGCATGGGCGGGACCATGGCCAAGAGGGACTGAGCCAGGTAACTTGCAGGGGGAGGCAGTAAATATCAATTCTACTAAACCTGGACTTTTGATTAATTTTCATTTATACATGGAAAGTGTTTTTTTATGAATTGATTTTTAAAACTCCAAGGTAAGTTTTTCTGCATTTCACAATACACGATTGCCATGTTAAGCATTAAATTCAAGTATATGATTATTGCGCTGAATACTTGAGGGTATTAGAACTAGAAAATTGACAGAAAAATACATGATATCCTAAGGGAGATGATGTCCCTTTTTTAGCATAGGGACATATAGACACCCTAAAACACACTCCATTCTTCCACACTTCCTCCCCACCCCTTAAAAGCATGAACAACATCAAGTAGTCAGCTGAGGTGTTCCAAGACATCTGGCCCATGTCTTAATTACAACCAAATGGCCACCCAACAGACAGTGCCCTTAGCTTCCTGCAGCTCCTAGAGTCATCATGTGCCTGGGGCAGATGGAGGAAGCATCAATCAAGCAAGCAAGTGGAACCTAGCAGCACAGATTCCCCAGCAATTCCTAGGGTTGGGCGAACGTGGTTCGGAAGTTCAGAGTTTGGACCGAACTTGGTCTGTTCGGTCGCCCGAACAGAACTTCTGGACCGAACTCAAATTGCAAACCAAACCAAACCAAATCGAATTTCTGAACTCCGTTCTGTTCGCCCATCCCTAGTGAACACACACCAAAAAAACTGGTTTTGAATAGCTGAACTTGGTTTGGAAGTTTGGAATTCGACTGAACTTGGTCTGTTCGGTAGAGGTGGGACCCCGGGGCAATTACCGGATACCGGATTTACCGGTTTTCCGGTTCTCAAAGAACCAGATTCTCGGATTAAATCCGGTATCCGGTGCCGGTTTTATTTCATTGATTTCAATGGGGCACTGTGTCCCCATTGAAATCAATGGAATACAATTCCTCCCCCCTCCCCCTCCCAGGCTGCGTGGGTGGAAGGGGGGACACCCCCCACCCACCCTGCCCAGCCTGGATTTTTGTTAAAAAAAGAGCCCCCCCACAGCACCAGCGGCCGCGGCGTTCCCGCAGCCGCCGGTAAGTATAGACCCGATCCCTGGGGGGGGTGTTTAACACCCCCCCAACCCCCCAGGGATCACCCCTACTAAAGTTGACAGTGCTGTACCTTTGCGGAGCTCCGGGTGC
>QEPC01000824.1:315761-331188 GCA_003113815.1 Sphenodon punctatus | reverse complement strand
TTACATTGCAGCCATTCATTTAAATGGCTGCAATGTAAAAAAATCCGGTACCCGGAATCCGGTAACGGGACCAGATTTACCGGGTTGAATCCGATAATGCCGGTACACCCAGTACCGGCATTATCGGATACCGGATTTACCGGCACGGCCACCCCTACTGTTCGGTCGACTGAACCGAACTTCCAAACCGAACTCGAATTTCAAACCGAACCAAACCGAACCAAATTTCCGAACTTGAATTTCAAACCAAACCGAATTTCCGAACTCCATTCTGTTCGCCCATCCCTAGAAATTCCCCTTCCAACCCTAGGTCCATGCAGCCCCTAGAGCCTTTATGTACCTGGGAGAGATGGAAGAAGCCACTTGTGAACAAAGTCATGATTAGAACTGCGGGTGTGTGTGTGTGTGTGTAGCACATTTGCTACCTGTGGGTAATACCCACATTTACAGGTACCCCCAGTGGGCACCTGACACATGAGTGGAGACCTGTCAAGCTTCACTTACACTGCTCTGCTTGTATCCATTCATTCATTCATTCACTCAAATTTCTATCCTGTCCTAACCCATAAGATAAAATACATATATCAACAAAACCATTTAAAATCCCTCCCCTAAACTCTATCCCCGCCTGCCAAATGCGTGTCAAACAAAACCAAAAAGTCTTACACTGTCTCCAGACAACACTCACACTCAGGCTTTGGCAAGCCTTTACGGGAAGGCAATTTCATTAGGTATGGAGCAGACATCAAGAAAGCCTCTCTGTGCATCCTACCACTCGCTGCCAAAACCCTGTCGAAAATGAACCACTAAGCAGTGAATAGTTCTGTCTCAGTGGACAAACTCAGGCCTTGAATTCTGTGTGGAAAGTGGCAAATGGACCAATCATTTTTATTCCAAGAACACCAGTCTACCTAGGACCAGTGCACCAGCAGCAACTGTTGAGCACAACACAAATTTAATTGTCCATCACTTTGAACACAAGCTAGAATTGAACATTGTGGCCTACTACCAAATTATTTATTAATTCACTCCCCAATGAGAAAATTTAAGTGTTCCATTAAGCAAATGTCTTCTGATGAAAAAAGCAACTAAATATGGTTTTCAGGATGCCATTATAGATGTTAAGCCACATTCTGACAAACGGCTAATTCAACATAGGGTAATTTCAGACATGACGGGCCTTTCGGCCCACCATGCTAAACCCTGGTCCAGAATTCGTCTCAGATCCTGGTCCGTGATCAGACTGACTGTCCTTTAGACGTGCCGGCCTGATCGCAAAGGGGAATTGGGGATAGGGCGGGGCTGCATGGCGCGACGTGTGGCCGCTGCCCCCCCATGCTCCATCAGCCGCTCGTCCTTGGGGAGACGGGCGGGCGCAGTAGCCAATCAGACCGCTGCACCCGATCCCGTACCGCAGTCTAGACCATAGTCAGGAATGGGGCAAGGTAACAGGTGTTACTTTCGCCCCATTCCTGATTGTGGTTCAGCTAACCACGGGTGTTTTCAGATGTGCCGGGGCGCCCATTGGCCCCGGCATGGAATCGTGTATTGATTCCCCTCCAGAATCAGAATAGCCTGTCAACAGATGTGCCGTCTGATTCCGGAGGGGGATCGAGGGAGGGGGCGGGGCTTTGCAGTGCAATGTGTGGCTGCACAGCCCCCCCACCCCCGCATGCTCCCGAGGCCGCCCACCCTCTGGGAGATGGGCGGGCGCAGCGGCCAATGCGCCCGCCCGACCCCCCCACAGGGTATTGGCCATAGCCCAGAATCGGCAGCGGGCATGGCTGCCGATTCCGGGTCATGGTCTGGGAGCAGACGTGACATTACCACGGTGAACCATGATGAATCCCGCCGTGGTTGACCATGGTAATGTAACGTCTGTTGGGCCAAAAAGTGCTTCCTGCCAGGAGTTCACCCCCGGTGGGAAGCGCTTTGACCACGCTTTTGGAGCTCCCGTTGCCCGGACCTCAGAAAGTGTGGTTAAAGCAATTCCCGCTGGGGGTGAACATCTGGCGGGAATCACTTTTCGGCCCAACAGACATTACGCTATCAAGATCCCCGCAGGGGGATTCACTGTGGTTCACCGTGGTGGCATAACGTCTGAAATCACCCCACGATTCTGGAGGTGAGACTGGCCTCACCTCCAGAATCGTGGTTAGCTTTGAACCCTGCCGGGAATTCACTGTGGTGAATATCTGGCGGGGCGCAAACAGACGTTCACGCGATCACAGCCACCACCCTGAATTCACTGTGATTCAGGGTGGTTGACTGTGATCCCATAATGTCTGAAATTACCTATAGTTGCAACTTACTTTGTTTGTATTCCTGAAACATTCACACAAACAGAGCACCAAAATGATGTTTTTCTGGAGTAGGAAGTATATACTCCTGAAAAATCAGGAATACACATTCTTCTTTGGTTTGTATTTTGAGGTAACGGTTTGTGCAAACACTTATTAGTGGCAGTGACCACACGTTGGTGAACATTACATCTCAGCTAAGGAGAGATTGCTGTAGCACTACTTCACTTTTGAGCTGTTCATCTGAGCACTACTGAAGTGCAGTAGTTACTTTGATATAATTAAATCAAAGTAGTTACATTGGTTTTACACTGTTTGTCTGAACACTACCAAAGTGGAATAGTTACTTCAATATAATTCAGTCAAAGTAACTTTGCTTACTTCTGTTTGTCGGAACATGGCCTTAGAGAGAAGACAGCTCCTCTGTATCCTGGTATATAGAAATTGGTTAAATTTGGCTAATTTTTGAACCCCTTAATTTCCATTGCCTTCTTTACTAGGTGACTGTCTATTTCCCCCTCTGACTCCCTCCCTGCCCTGAAGTGTCTGTAGGACAGCGAAATCTGGAGTCTTAATGGCAAGTAAGCCATTACTCAACCAAGTAAGCAGACCCCAGAAATCTGGGGGCCTTAATGGCGGCATCCCTGAAACCTCTTGCAGCCAATTGGTTTACGCTGCACACATATTTAACTTGAGCCAAAAAAGGGGGTATATTTCTTCATTGGCAGACTGTGTGGGGATTTGTTGAACCCGAGCCAAGAAGGGAGAAAAGGGTGGGGAGGGGTGTTAAAAGCTATTGTCTCGCCTCTTCATACACATTACACGCACGAGTGCCTTCAGCAGCAAGGGCCTGGAGCCCAGACAATTCTCTGAAAGTCTAATGTGCCACAGATAAGACCTTTGACTATTACCTGGATTGACAGCCAGAGAAAGGGAGGGAAACTTTTGGCTCCGGTCTACTCAGCCGAGCAGAAAGCATCCTAGCTCGCAGGTTAACCTAGGTCAAATGGTTTGGCGCCTCGGGTGTATTAAAGCTATTTACAAATGGAGAGGGGGATTTATAGGACTTCGAGAAAGGGAACAAATTCTCTTGAGATTTCTTTTTTAAAAAACCATGGGTAATATGGGCTGGCACTGGCCTGTGCCTAAGGCTTGAGGAACGAATGAGATCTACTACAAAAATAAACAAAATATATAATGCTTATTTAGAAATATATGTGGTATCAGAGAGACAAGGTTCATGAACATACCATCATAACTTCAATATAGCCTATACAATATTCATAAATATTGAATCATATCTTCAATATGCCTCAGTCCAGTCTGTACAACATACAGAAAATCACAGAAACGAAGTGCATCGATATAAGATCAAATCTTCAATAAAGTCATAAACACAAAATTATAGAAACAAAGTTCATAGATAAGTGATCAAGTCTTCAATATAGCTGATGCATTTCAAGGTAGCTTATTCATTATTATTTTTTGTTTTTATATATTACATTTTATATGATGTTCCTAGGTGCCAACACAGGGACAGAAAATATAATTACCTTTTTTTCAGAAGTGGTCAGTGACCCGGTGATTCTGTGTCACTTTAATTATTGTTTTTTTCAAGTTACGTTACTAACCAGGTTTCTTAGGTGTACCTGCCTTTCCTTTTTCTTTTGTAGCTTTGATATACTACTGGATTGTCTTGATCTTATAAAAAGGAAAAGCCTTGAAGAAGACTCCTGTTGTTGAAACATGTTGGCTATATTGAAGACTTGATCACTTATCTATGAACTTTGTTTCTGTGATTTTGTGTATATGGCTATATTGAAGATTTGATCATACATCTATGAACTTTATTTCTGTGATTTTGCATATATTGTACAGGCTTACATTAAGGCCATATTGAAGATCTGATTGCACATTTATGAATATTGTATAGGCTATATGTAAGCTTTGATGGTATGTGACCCTTGTCTCTCTGAGATCAAATATGATATATATCTAAATACACATTATATATTTTGTTTATTTTTGTAGTAGATCTTTGGTTTGCCTTTTGGCTTGATCTACACATTTTGGGGCCTTTATAGTCTTGTTTATCTAATGCTTGAGGAAGACACTATTGATAGCAAAGAGTCATGCTTTTTAAAAGGCCTTAACCAAAATGCTAAAGCCTGCCTGAATTTCATGCTATGGAATTTTATTACCGTACAGCTCAACTCAAGCAGAAGAGGAGGATAATCAACTATATAAAGTACAAAGTGTTGGGCTTCTCTCTCTCTCTCGTTCTCTCTCTCTCACACACACACATAAACACTGTCCCACTCTTTGTGGAAACAACATCAAAGCAAAGCTGTAAAATGGTATGTTAGTATAGGCACGGCTTCCCTGTGTTGGTGCCACTTCAAAACAGCTTAGAATTGCGGCTTCTAATTCCAAACCTCCCAACATTTTGGTTGTATCGTGACCTTCCCCATGGTGCCTGTGGAGAGTTCACAAGTTTCCTGTTGCAGTCTCCAAGCTGTTATTCTAACTTTCATTCTGGCTTGTACATCATGTTGTTCTATACATTACCCTGATCATTTAGACACCACACAGAAAATAATAACCTACAGTGTTCACAGCATATCCATGTATGTGGGTTTCATGATCACTATCACACTCTGTCTCATCTCCCAATTACCCTACCCTGTATCAAATAAGCCCTACTCCCTCACAGACAAACTCATGCACGCACACACACAAAACTCCTCCCATGCATGCACCCGCACACACAAAACTTCTCCCATGCATGCACTCACACACACACACACAACTTCTCCCATGCATGCACTCACACGCACAAAACTCCTCCCATGCATGCACTCACACGCACAAAACTCCTCCCATGCATGCACTCACATGCACAAAACTCCTCCCGTGCATGCACTTGCACACACTTGCACACCACGCAGCAGCTCCCCTTCCTAGCTCGGAGGGGTGGCTCCGTTACAATGTACTGCTACTGATGCTCCAGCAGCAGCCACACAGTGGCAGCACATGTATATGAGGGCTGTGGTGGATGAGCATGAGTGCCCTGACCCTCTGGCACCTACAACCTTGAAAAATAGGGCATTGTTCATCTTAGATGAGACTGTGGGATTTTACAGAATAAGCACTGGGAGGCAGGTAATTCTGGTTAACCAGAGATGGGATCCCCCAGTAGAAATGGGAGATAAATCAGAAGCACTTAAAACCAAAACAACAAGTTTATATTTAGTTTAAATAGCCCACTAAAGCCTACGGGCTCAATAAGGCAATCAGTCAGCCATACAACGTTAACAACAGGCTAACCATATCAAAAAATGAACATAGAACAGAATAGAGCTAGTCATAGCAATACTATCCACCCTAACAATGAAATCTACACAAACTGGTGCTAGTTCAATCAAGCCAAATACACAGAAAGTCAACCATATCAGTAAATGTCCATGGAGCAAAATGGTATCACGCATAGCAACGCTATGTACATTAGTAAGGAATGCTACACACATTGATGCTGGACATAGCTATGTTTCTAGCCAGAAATACTGGTCTTCCTCGGCAGCACAATTTACAATTCAGCAAGTTTTGGTTTGGTCAAACTAGCACCAGTTTGGGAGTGGCAGAAGGGGTCCCGAAGCAGGGTATAGGTGGGCCCTGCTTCAAGCGGAAGTCATGGACGGTCCCCACACATCGCTCGAAACATCGAGTCAGCCCTGACCGCCATGGTGAGGGAGTGGGTCACACCAGGTGCGCCCTTCACCAAGGGGTGTGTGGTGACGCACAACGCGGCCAACATACTGAGGGCAGTCCGCGAGGGGGACTTCACCAGCATCCCTTGCGCCGCACACACCCTTCAGCTGGTGGTCAGGGGCACTCTGGGCTTGGGGGAGAAGAGGATTGGGGCAGGCACCCTTAGCTTCCTGATGGAGCGGGGTAGGAAGCTGGCCGGTTTCTTTAACCAGAGCGTGAAGGACAGTGACCTCCTCTGGGCGAAGCAGGCTGAACAAGGCTCCCCAGTGCACAAGCTGGTGCAGGATGTGTTCACCCGGTGGAATTCGACCTTCCTGATGCTCGAGCAGCTTCTTGAGCAGAAATCCGCCTTGCATCAGGTTCAACTCATGATGGACAGCGGGGCACCTCCAGGGTACGATGGGGCAGAATGGGAGATACTGGCTCACACGGTCCTTGTGCTCAGACCATTCCTGGCCATGATGGAGACCATCAGCTCCTCCATGGCCATTGACCACCATCAGCCAGGTGACCCCTCTGGTCCAGAGTCTCCTGAGGACGCCGTAGGAGATTCTCCAGGGGCAGGATTGTGGCCCTCAGGGCAGGAAGCTGGCGGATGAGATGGTTGCCCTGGTGTGGCAGCTGAAGGCAGGGCTGAAGGCATGGTTTGATGAGCTCCTGCAGCGGGCGGAATATGTTTTGGCAACCATGCTGGACCCCCAGGGTCAAGGGCAGCATGGCACGCCAGACAGAACTCTATGGGCACTGGAAGGGTGACTTGGTGGAGAGGGTCCAGCAGGGAGAGTGGGCTCTTGAGAGTGCATGGCAGCAGTAGCAGGATGCCCCTGGGGATGGTGGGAGCATCCACCCCTTTCAGCTGGCGGGGTCTATCCCTGCCCCCAGCCTTAGCAGTAGCAGCACCAGCAGCAGGCTGAGCAGCAGCAGCAGCCCTATTGCAAGCAGCAGCGGCTCATATGTGCAGGGTACTCTGGTGAGCATGGCTCGTGCACAGCAGGGCAGACAGCGTGACTGAGGGCAGTGGTGGAGGTGGTACCCAGGCAGAGTTACATGAGCGAGTATGACAGCGCCTCAGCAGCAGTGGAGAGCTACCTGGTGGAGGAGCCATACATCGAACCCACCAGCGATCCTTTGGCCTACTGGGCCGGCAAGACCAACATGTGGCCGGCTCTGTCCAAAGTGGCCAAGACTCTGTTGTCCTACCCACCAACAAGTGTCCACAACGAGCCGGTGTTCTCCATGACGGGGGACATATGCTCGCCACACTGCCTGAGACTGGGGGCCAAGTTGGTGGAGCAGTTGCTTTTTATTAAGGTGAACCTTCCACTGCTGGGATTCCCTGAGCTGCCCCTGGACATGGACTGATGGTGCAGTGGCACGTCATCCCATGCCAGGGGCAGTCTTGGGACGGGGCTCCTTCTCAATCTGGACTGCTGCTACTTAGGTGCTGTCCCTCCCTCCCAATGCCTGGTACCCACCCTGCCTCTCTCTTTCTCTGACTAGATGGCCTAGACTGGCCTATCTGATTAACCTCATGATGCAGGGTGGCATTGGGAAGCTGTAAGCCTGCCAGCCGGCCTCTAGCTAAATAATCTCGGCTCACCTATCTGACTGGCTCGCTCTCTCTCTCTCACTGAACAGTCTTCACCAGCCTATTTGAGTGCCCTACCAAGGTACCAGCCTGCCTTCCCTACTGCCTCTTATGCCATGCTGCCTGTCTGCCCGCCTGCTCTGGTTGCCAAGATCAAACCCTGCCTCAGTCTGCCTTCTGCTCATGCCACGCTGCCTGTCTGCCCACCCGCCCAGGTTGCCAAGATCAAACCCTGCCTCAGTCTCCCTTCTGCTCATGCCACGCTGCCTGTCTGCCTGCCTGCCCAGATGACCAAGATAAAACCCTGCCTCAGTCTGTCTTCTGCTCATGCCACGCTGCCTGTCTGCTCAGGTGGCCAAGATCAAAGTCTCAGGACCCACCGTCAGGGTTCTGGGGCCTACATTAAAGGCATGGGGAGCCATCATTCCACTTCATTTAGAAGCTGCCACTCTAGTCCCAGGACCCACCATCAAGGTTCTGGGGCCGTCATTCTGCTCACAGGGAGCTGTCATTCCACTGCATCAAGAAGCAGCCAGCCACTCCAGCCACAGAACCCACCATCAGGGTTCTGGGGCCTACATTACAGGCACAGGGGGGCTGTCCATCCATGTCATCTAGAAGCTGCCACTCTAGTCCCAGGACCCACCGTCAGGGTTCTGGGGCCATCATTCCGCTCATGGAGAGCCTTCATTCCACTTCATCTAGAAACTGCCACTCTAGTCCCAGGACCCACCGTTAGGGTTCTGGGGCCTACATTACAGGCACTGGGGACTGTCCATCCACTTCATCTAGAAGTTGCCACTCCTGTCCCAGGATCCACCGTCAGGGTTCTGGGATCATCATTCCGCTCACAGGGAGCTGTCATTCCACTTCATCTAGAAGCTGCCACTCTAGTCCCAGAACCCACCATCAGGGTTCTGGGGCTGTCATTCTGCTCATGGGGAGTTGTAATTCCACCGCATCAAGAAGCAGCCAGCCACTCCACCCCAGTGCCCACCATCAGGGTTCTGGGGCCTACGTTCCAGGCAGGTAGGGCTGTTGTTCCACTTGTTGTCTGCAACTGCCCCACTGATGCCTTGCCACCTGCAATGCCCACCAAGCAGGGGTGCCAAGCACCAAGGCATGGCTGGGACTCTGCCGCTGCTCCACCGATGCCAGCCTGCAATGCCCAGCCAAGCAGGGGTGCCAGCCACCAAGCCCTGGCCGGGCCTCTGCCCCACCGATGCCAGCCTGCAATGTCCGGCCAAGCAGAGGTGCCAGCCACCAATCCATGGCCAGGCCTCTGCCGCTGCTCCACTGATGCCAGCCTGTAATGCCCTACCCCCTATGAGTGCCAGCCACCAAGCCTTCCCAGCCTCTGCTGCTGCTACTGCAGCTGGGTCTCAGATGACCGGCCCTGGTGCCATGGGCACTCCCAGGTGCCAAGTGTTGAACATGCCTTCCCGGGCAACCCGGGGTGCCAAGAGCCAAGCCTTCCCGATTTCTGATGCTGCTGCTGCTGCTGGGTCTCTGATGGCCAGCCCTGGTGCCATTGGCACCCCCAGGGGCCAAGCGCTGAGACTGCCTGCCCAGGTAACCCAGGGTGCCACGCGCCAAGCCTTCCTGGTCTCTGCTGCTGTTGATGCTGGGTCTCTGATGGCCTGCCATGCCTTCACGGGCCCCCCTGGGGGTCCCTGGAGTGCCCCAAGCCTCCCAGTGGTGCCGAACTCCACCAAACATTTAGGGGGGTTCCAAACTCTGCTGGACTGAACCCACAAACCCGAACTAAGTTTTTAGTCTGAATGGCTGAACATCTGAATGGCCGAATGGCCGTCCTGTTCACACATCCCTAGTGCCTGGGCATCTAAATGGCAAATGAGATTTAATGTGGACAAGTGCAAAGTGATGCACGTAGGGAAAAATAATCCAAACTATGTGTACACAATGCTTGGTACTTGATATCCAGTTAACTGGATTATTGTTTACCATTTGACTTTTTTCCTTTATTCCCTCTCTTGATTAAACAATAATGCGGTAAACAGTACTGTGGTGAACAGTAACTGGTAATATCCGGTATTCCAGTTTGGTGGTTAACCTCTGTGGTTACTGGGTAGTTACTGAATAACCGCCAAACTATCTGGAATATTGGATATTAACAGCAGACAATTTTTTTAGCTATCCATTTCAGCACTAGGTTTCTATTATATTTTATTACTGAGGTATCTTGGTAGGATCTCAATGCTGATACAGGCCCCCATTGTGCTAGTCTCTGTACAAATACATATACCTGCCCCCAAAAGATAACAATTGAAGTGTAAGACAAGAACGAACAGGCAGATGAGGGAGCACAATGTAACACTGAATCATAGATTTGTGGAACTTCTAGGAACCCCAAGGGTTATTTAGACCATCAAGCAGGATCCACATTATCTACACCAGTGCTTTTCAACCTGTGGTCCATGGACTCTTGGGGGTCCATGGACCATGGGTGTTAATTAATGGGATGTGGGCCCGGTTTGCCCAGCGCCCACCAGATGTGGACTCAGGTCAGACCCTGGCAGGGTCGGGAGGCAGCTGGGCTGGAAGTATGGGCCTGGAAAAAACTGGGCCCATGGGTCCATCCCCATGAGCCATCAGGTAGGCCGGAGCTGGACCAACTGGGCAGGCACATCTGTTTTTGTGCCCACCCAGCCTGGCATTGGGGTTGCCATGGCAGCCTGCCATGACTGCCTGTTATTGGCGGTCATGGCTGCCTGTCATTATAGGGACTGGGGTGGGGTCCTTACCACAGCAAGGGGACAGAGACAACCAGCCACACATTGCTCCCCACCTCCTCATTCCCAGCTGGGTCAGTCTGGGGGAACATTTGATTCCCTCACTCAGTGTGACCCGGCCAGAGGTGGCAGGGGAGGCCATCCCATCCCCAGACGTGCAGCTGCATTTGTTTTTACCCTATGTCTAAGGGCTCTGTGAAAGAATATGACTAGAAAAATAAAGTTTCAGTTCCCAGAAAACAAGGGATCATCTCCTCCCAAGCGCTCCCGGCTGGTGCTTGTCAATTCAAAGGCTGATTCCCCCCCTACCCCCAAAAGCACCTCAGCTGATAGGTGCTGTGAGGGGGAGGGAAGTGCGCCAAGCTGGCCTTTGCAACTGACAAGTGCTGGCCAGGAACACTGGGGAATCCAGCACTGCATTTCTCCCACCAGGGTTTTTCACTTTCACTTTCACTTTCAAAGACCACTTCCCCACTACAGCGCCTATCAGCTGAGCGGTGCTGGGGGGAGAGAAGCATGCCCGGCTGGCCTTTGCAACTGACAAGCACCAGCCGAGATCACTGGGGGTGGGGGGGAGTTCAGGCTCCTCCGCGCTCCCAGCTGGTGCTTGTCAGTTGCAAGGGCCGCTCCCCCCCCCGCCCCCATCAGCTGAACCGCACTGTCGGGGGGAAGTGTTCAGCTGACCTTTGAAAGTGACAAGCTCCAGCTGGAAGTGCTGCTGAGCCCCTATCCTACCAAACTCTCATGTGCTTTGTGCCAAGAAGCCAGCTCAACCATCTAATTAGAACTGTCAGCAAAATCAAAATTCAAAACATTTTATTATTGTTGTTGTTGCTGATACTATTTTTATTTTTAACACAACACAGTTTGTCAGTAATTATCTACTTATGTTCACTATTACACACAATAGATTTCCAAAGGGGTCCAGACCTCTATTTGAAAGTTTTTAGGGGTTTGCAAATGAAAAAAAGGTTGAAAACCACTGATCTATCCCTGAGAGATGTCTAAGTGACTTTTGAAGGCCCTCAATGATGCAGCTTCCACAATCTCCCTTGTCAAATAATTACACTGCCTAACTGTCCTGTTAGGAAATTATTCCTAATGCTTGTAACCTATGGGCCTTTTCACACACCCTGCACGGTGGGGGGGGGGGTGCCCATGTGAGCGCCATGGCGGGTGCGGGGGGGATGGGTGGGTGCCCATGGGAAGACCGTGGGCCGTGGGTGGGGGTGCGTCCGCGCTCCCGTGCTCCACCCATCACCCACGAATAGAGCAATGGGCTCCAATGCCGTTTTCTCTGTGCGTGGAGATGAGTGGAGGTGGGTGTGTGCCCGTTCCCACGCCTGCTGTGCGCCCGCACACCCATCCCCCCCACCCTCCGTAGCCCATTTGAAAAGGGCCTAAATCTTTTTTCCTTTGGTTTAAGCCAAGTCTCTCTAATTCTATCCACAGATTAGTGGCCAAAGAAGACAACTGGGCACCATTTGCCTAGAGAAATCTTTTACATTTTGGAAAGCTATAATCAATGTACCCTCTTATGTTTTGTTTTGTTTTTTTAGAATAAATACTCCTAGTTTTTTTAGTCTTTTCTCAGATAATCCTGACAATGGGTGGGGTTTATACCATGACACCCCTCTGACAGAAGGTCCAGGCATGGGGGAGTGTTATGCCCCCACGGTCCCTCTATGAGAAGCCGGGGTACGGGCCTGGGGAGGGATTTGTTTGGCCTTACAGGGATGATGGGAAGGAAGTGGTTGGGGTTGAGGGAGCTGAGTGTTACCACTTTACTGCATTGTAGTCAGGGAGCCTGGGGTCACTGCATTTCCTCCCATCTGCAGCCATGAGGTAAAGGCAGTGAACACGGGACCCTGATTCTAATTGTAGGGCTGATTTATTGTATTGTATTATTGGGGATTATAGTAATTTAATTACTACATTTGTATTTTTAATCTTTTAATATGGGGGAACAGTGAATTTGAAAGGGTATTTGGAGGCATGTTGGTGGGAATATTATTTGTATATTTTATTCTTCGTAAGCTACCCGAGTCCTTTTTAGAAGGGTGGCATAAAAATCTAAAGTAATTGTAACAGAGTATGCTGGGCCCTGGGGTAAGAACTCTCAGAATCCCCACCCCAGTAACCCAGCCCCACATGGGATCCTCACTCTCAACATGTTCTTTATACAGGGTAATTTCAGACGTTACATGATCACAGTCAACCACCCTAAATCACAGTGGATTCAGGGTGGTGGCTATGATCGCTGTAACGTCTATTTGAGCCCCGCCAGATGTTCACCATAGTAAATCTCTGGTGGGGGTCAAAGCTAACCATGGTTCTGAAGGTGAAGCTGGCTTCACCTCCAGAACCATGGTTAGGTTGGCCATGATCCGGGAGGGGACTGGCAATGGCCGCGATGCATCTCTGCTTGCCAGCCCCATTCCGGAATCAGGCATCAACCACGGGACGGGTTCGGGCGCAGTGGCCTAATTGGCCGAGGGAGCATGGGGGGGGAGGGGCTGAGCGGCTGCATGTCGCACAGCCCCTCCCCCTCCCTGCACAGCCCCGCCCCCTTACCGAACTCCGGTAGAGATCAGGCTGGCACATCTAAAGAACGGCCGGCCTGATCATGGACCAAGGCGGATCCCGGTCCAGGGTTCAGCGTGGCGGGCCAAACAGCCCGTCACATCTGAAATTACCCACAGCATCCTCAATTGCGCTCTCTCATTTCTAAGTTTTCAGGCTTAGAGCTGGCTTGGCCATGTACAGCCCAGCTGGCCCCATTCAGGCACTCAGTCTATGGAGGCTTGCCCATGTGTAATGGCTTCAGGCACTGTCCTCTACCTGAGATTGCACCTGCCACTTTCTTCAGTACCTACTAGGGTGAAGTTCCTCCTTAGTAGGAGAGCCTGCACCCCTCAAGCTGGCGCTACACTTTAAAGGGCCATGCTCTCTTCACCAACCTGTCCCTGTAACAGTAAATAAAGAATAAGACCAGACAATAGGGTTGCCACCTATGCAAATTTTTAAGGAACACTTATTAAAAATACATGGTGCAGGGCCTGCCTTAGGCACCAAGGCAGGCCCTGCACCATGTATTTTTCACAAGTGTTCCTTAAAAATTTGCGTGGGTGGCATCCCTACCAGACAATCCCAATAAGGCAACTGTCTATCTGTTAGCAATGTGTTCTGTAGGTATCCTGGCAAAAGAGGGATTTGAAGGGCGGGGGCAGTGACAGGACCATGTATTTGTTTCTAGGGAGAAAGCATAAAAATGTCTACACGAAAACAGAACACCTGGGAGATAATGGCCATGTTTTTGGCAGAGTGGAGTCCCCATGAAAATATAAAGTCCTTCGTTCA
This sequence comes from Sphenodon punctatus, assembly GCA_003113815.1. Classification (NCBI taxonomy): domain Eukaryota; kingdom Metazoa; phylum Chordata; class Lepidosauria; order Sphenodontia; family Sphenodontidae; genus Sphenodon; species Sphenodon punctatus. Next base: position 317,419 of record QEPC01000824.1, on the reverse strand, counting down.
TTTGTGTGTTGTGAGCCCCTGGCAGCTCATTGTATAGTGGGGAGACTGGGCAGAGTAGCCTGACCAAGGTCACCAAGAGAGTCACTCCCAAAGTCCTCATGGGTAGCCAATGATTAGACCAGGGGTGGGGAATCTTGGCCCTGCTAAGGACCAGATCCATGCCTCTTCAGGGCTCTGGGGGCCAGAGCATCCTGAGGGAAGAGGAGAGGGGTGTTTCCGGCAGCCTGGAAGCATTCTGCACCCATAGGGCAGCTGGTAGGCTCCTGGTGGCCCATGACATGCAGACAGTGGGCTGCAGCACACAAGGGTGGAGGAAGCCAGTGGGCATCTAGGCACTGACCATAAATGGACTGCAGGTTGGAGGTTCCCCACCCCTGGATTAGACTATGCCCTTGCTCTTTTCCTGGTTCAATGCTGTTGGCTTCTCTAGGGTGCAAAATGCTCAGTGCAAAAGCTAGAAGTGGGAAAATCCCCCTGCTGAAGCTCCTGGATACACATTCCCCTTGGGAGGCTGAGCAAGCAGTCTTTCCCACCACTCGCTCCTTCACTTCTATCCATTGTGCGCCGCCATAAAAAAAATGCCAGCCATAAATTAAAGAACTCTTCTGCCACATCCCATTGTTCCATGTGTTGTTTATAGGCCCTTCCTCCCCTTTCTCTTTCTTTTGCTCTGATCCCGCTTCTGGTTTCCACACGCCAACATGAGTGTCACATGCCATGGGAGCTATGGCAGTCGTGCATGAGACGGGCTTGACCTACACAACTTGCTGTGGCTCCGAGTGTGATCCGGGAGTGTGCCAGCGTGGAGAGTCGGGGAGCACTTATATATTACATGCTACTGATTGGAGCCCGCAGAAGTGCACTGATCACGGCAGGTCTGCTTGTTTGATCAAAGCATGGATACTTGCTGTGGGGTGATAAGTGTTAATATTCCCTATTGTTTCTTGGCAATTCTCTCTCTCTCTTTTGGATGCCATTTAAAATGGCTTCTGTGTAGGCAGACCTGGCTGTGCCACTTACTGCTTCCAATGTCAGGCATACAGAACCCAAGCCAGGAAATGAGTCAAGCCACTCACCCCACTTAAGGGCAGAGAAGGAAAGGGTGGCTTTTCATTGATACAGGTCTGCCAGGGGACCCATGTTCACTGCATTTGGAAAATGTTTTTTAAAAATATATTGTAGCCTGCCTGGGGCCCTTGGGGGAGGGTGGGATAAAAAATTAAAAATAAACAAATAAATATTAAATTCACAAAGATTACTTGCATTTTCAGATAGCCATCTGAATATCCAAACACACACTCTCTGCAAATATATAAACACACCCAAAACGTATTTGGGTTTCCTACTACGTTCCCACCCACAAACTTTGCTTCTTCCCTGTTGGGTTTCCTACTACGTTCCCACCCACAATCTTTGCTTCTTCCCTGTTACTACCCTCACCTACTCCAAAGTCACCTGCTCCTCAAACTGTCTTTGCCTAGGAATAGGCGAATGCGGTTCGGAAGTTTGGAGTTCGGCCCGAACTCGGTCTGTTCGGACGACCGAATCCGAACACGAACTGACCAAACCGAATGAACTTCTGAATGCCGAACTGACCGAACTGTTCGGTCAGTTCGGTTCGGGTGAGTTCGGGTGGCAAAAAAAGGGTCACTGGAAGG